>JAODAL010013502.1:0-91077 GCA_025379985.1 Phyllomedusa bahiana
TAGCAAAGAACTTCCACACCGCCCGAGTACTTGATTTTAACCTGCCAACGTTAAGCTCCGCACGAGTGACTAACTGCCGCCGCTGCCTCGCTGAGGCCCCTGTGCCTGCCGCTACTGTCTGGACCTGCGAAAGCGGTTTTCTACCCGTGGCCTGCTGGCTCTCCCGACCTCACACTGCTGCCTACATACCCTGCTTGACTCACGCCCCACACAACCTCACTTGCTGCTGCGTCCCCCGCTGCCTGACGCGCAAGCTGACTGCCCTCTACTCCTGACGATATGAAGCCCTTGAGCTTCATACCCGGCTTCCCCCAATGCGGTCGGCTACATCATCATCTTTTGTGGTTTTCATCGTAACGACTGTCCTCACACCGGTCTTGGTAAGCCGTAGGCTGACCTCTCACGCATCATGACCTCCCATGCCCACTCTCCACATCTATACTTTGCCGCCCTACTGCAAGAAGCTTGGATATTGGCCCCATTTCTTCGCTGCATACGAAGCCTGCTGACTGCTCCTCATATTGTTCATCTCCTCGCTATATAGTGGCGCTGAGCCCAGACCACATAGTAGATCCCTGCTGAGAACTGATGGTACAGAGGACGGGCTGAGGACGATGTGAGGGCCGCTGACCCGCACCCATGGGCATGCCAACTAAGTTTTGTGTCTGGAGGTTCCCACCGACTCTTGGCTTGGGTTGTCAGATGTCATCTGGAGAGAGGCTGACCTAAGTCAACCAATCAAAACCCTTGGGTTGCTTGAACTACACACGGCCCTAGATGAAAGCGGCAGTTGTTGCCTCACCCCGTGTCCCCAGCTGCGACGGCCCCGTGCGGTGCTGCGACCAGGGCCCGTTTCAGAAATGTTTTTGCCACTAGCCCACTCGCAGTTGAGAGCCTGCCACCGTCTCTGTCTGACAATACTTGTTATGTTCTAAAATGTACAGACACCAAAATCACGTTTGGATGAAGCTATCTGTAAAGATAAATATACACTCCTGTTTTTGACTCCAAATGAACCCAGTAACAAGCTTGGGTAACCTTGGATATATATTGCGCTAACCACAATGCCGGAAAAATTTACTTGTATGTTTCGTTTACTAAGCACTGGTGTGTTTTACTAAGTGTAAAAAGCACAAACAGGCTTAATATAACCTCGCATGTGAAATTATGCTACAAGAAAAATGTATATATTTCGGTGTTGAAAAGACGTTTATTTTTTGTCCACACAGACAAAAACAAACCGCTTAATTAAACCCTAGATGAAATTGCGCAATAGAATGACGCACAAACTAGGTAGCCGTGTTAGAATTGCGTGTTTTCTAAGCCCACACAACAAGAGATAACAGTTGTAATTAGCCCTTTCTTGTGAATTAGGCTACCAAAAAAAATATAGATATAATTGGCGTTTGAAAAGACGGTTTTTATTTTTTGTCAGTCAGCACACCAGCAAAAACAACGCTTTAATTAACCCCTGGATGAAATTGCGCCAAGAATTGAGCCGCACAAACTAGTAGCATGTAGCGTGTTACAATTGGTTTTTCTACGCCACACAACAAGAGAACAGTTGTAATTACCTTTGCTTGTGAATTAGAGCTACCACAAAAAAAATATATATATAATGGCCGTTGAAAAGAACGGTTTTGAATTTTGTCAGCACACGCAGCAAAACATACGCTTAATTAACCCCTGGAATTAAATTGCGCCAAAGAATTTAGCCGCACAACTAGTAGCCGCTGTTACAATTGCGTGTTATTTCTACCCACACAACAAAGATACAGTGTAATTACCTTTGCTTGTGAATTAGGCTACCCAAAAAAATATATATATATTTTGGCGTTGAAAAGACGGTTTATTTTTGTCACACCACCAGCAAACAACGCTTTAATTAACCCTGGATGAATTGCGCCAAAGAATTGAGCCCACAAACAGTAGCCGGTTTACAATTGCGTGTTTTCCTCTACAGCCACAACAACAAGAGATACAGTTTTGTAATTACCTTTGCTTGGGAATTAGGCTAGCCAAAAAAATATATAATTTATTTGGCTTTTGAAAAAGAAACGGTTTATTTTTTTGTCACAACACAAGCAAAACACCTGCTTAAATTAACCCCTGGATGTAAATTCGCGCCAAAAGAATTTCGAGGCCCCACAAACTAGTAGCGTGTTACAAATGCGTGTTTTCAACACCACACAACAATAGATAGACAGTGTGTATTAGCCTTTGCTTTGAATTAGCTACCAAAAAAATATATATACTATTTGGCGTTGAAAAAGACTGGTTTATTTTTGTCACACACCAAGCAAAACAACGCTTAATTACCCCTGGATGTAAATTGCGCAAAGAAATGAGCGCACAAACTAGTAGCTTTGTAGCGAGTTACAATTGCGTTTTTTCTACGCCACACAACAAGAGATACAGTTGTAATTAGCCTTTGCTTGTGAATTATGCTACCAAAAAAAAAATATATATATTGGCGTTGAACAAAGACGTTTATTTTTGTCAGCAGCACGCAGCAAAAAACAAACGCTTAATTAAACCCTGTGATGTAAATTGCGCCAAAGAATTGAGCCGCACAAAACTAGTAGCGTGTTACAATTGCCGTGTTTGTCTACGCCACACAACAAAGAAACAGTTTGTATTTAGCCTTTGCTTGTGATTAGGCTACCAAAAAAATATATATATAATTTGGCGTAGAAAACGATGGTTTATTTTTGTCAGCACACCATCAAAACATCGCTAATAACCCTGAATGGTAAATTGCGCCAAAAGAATTGAGCCGCACAAACTAGTAGCGTGGTTACAATGCGTGTTTTCTACCCACAACAACAAGAGATACAGTTGTAATTAGCCTTTGCTGTGTGAATTATGCTACCAAAAAAAATATATAATATATTTTGGCGTTGAAAAAGAACGGTTTTATTTTTTTTGTCAGCCACCAGCAAAACAACGCTTAATTAAACCCCTGGATGTAAAGGCCGCCAAAGAATTGAGCCGCACAAACTAGTAGCGTGTTACAATTGCGTGTTTTCTACGCCACACAACAAAGATACAGTTGGTAAATTAGCCTTTGCTTGTGAAATAAGGCTACCAAAAAAAAATTATATATATTTGGCGTTGAAAAGACGGTTTATTTTTTGTCAGCCAACCAGCAAAACAACGCTTAATTAACCCTTGGAGTGTAAATTGCGCCAAAGAATGAGCCGCACAAACTAGTAGCGTGTTACAATTGCGTGTTTTCTACACCACACAACAAGAGATACAGTTGTAATTAGCCTTGCTTGTGAATTAGGCTACCAAAAAAATATATATATATTTGGCGTTGAAAAAGACGGTTTATTTTTGTCAGCACACCAGCAAAACAACGCTTAATTAACCCCTGGATAAAATTGAGCCAAAGAATTGAGCCGCACAAACTAGTAGCTTGTTAAAATTGCGAGTTTCCTACGCCACACAACAAGAGATACAGTTGTAATTAGCCTGTGCTTGTGAATTAGGCTACCAAAATAATATATATATATTTGGCGTTGAAAAAGAACGGTTTTAATTTTTGTCCACAACACCCAGCAAAACAACGCTTAATTACCCCTGGATTAAATTGCGCCAAAGAATTGACCGCACAACTAGTACGTGTACAATTGCGTGTTTTCTACCGCACACAACAAGAGATACATTGTAATTAGCTTTGCTTGGAATTAGGCTACCCAAAAAAATATATATAAACTTTGGCGTTGAAAAGACGTTTATTTTTTGTCAGCACAACCACCAGCAAACAACGCTAATTAACCCCTGATGTAAATTGCGCCAAAGGAATTGAGCCGCACAAACTAGTAGCGTGTTACAATTTGTCGTTGTTTTCTTTTTCTACCCACAACAACAAGAGATCAGTTGTAATTAGCCTTTGCTTGTGAATTAGGCTACAAAAAAATTATATAATATTTGGCGTTGAAAAAAATACGGTTTACTTTTTTGTCAGCTCACCAGCAAAACAACGCTTAATTAACCACTGGATGTAAATTGCGCCAAAGATTGAGCCGCACAAACTAGTAGCGTGTTACAATTGCGTGTTTTCTACACCACACAACAAGAGATACAGTTTGTAATAGCCTTTGCTTGTGAATTAGGCTACCAAAAAAAAATATTATATTTGGCGTTGAAAATAGACGGTTTATTTTTGTTCACACACCAGCAAAAACAATGCTTAATTAAACCCCTGGATGTAAATTGCGCCAAAGATTGAGCCCGCACAAACTAGTAGACGTGTTACAATTGCGTGTTTTTTCACGCCCACACACAACAAGAGATACAGTTGTACATAGCCTTTGCTGTGAATAGCCTACCAAAAAAAAATATATATTTGGCGTTGAAAAAGAACGGTTTATTTTGTCAGCACCTACCAGCAAATCAACGCTTAATTAACCCATTGGATGTAAATTGCGCAAAAATTTTCAGCAGCCAAAAAAATGGAAGTGGTATTTGATTGTAAAAACTCTGTTCCTCTTTAAGATGAATTACAACAGAACTGCTTAGATCCCACTTGGATATTGAAATGGTATATCAGCTGCAGTGGACGCACACTGGATTCAGATCCTACCCCAAAAAATCAGAAATAGAACATTCAGAGAACAGTCTCGAGACACAGCTGAGACAACCCCACAGAAATCGCTGTATAAAAGATCAGTTTTCTGTCAGAAAGCGCTATCACTCCGCATCAGCACCTTCCCTATCATACAGTGAGAGAGTGTGATCGCATCCCAAGCGGCGCGCTCGGTCTTATATAGTGGCGGTGACTGTCACAGAAAAATCCCGCCGGTCCTCTGATTTCTTCATCTCTGGCACATGTCATTGCAGGCTATGCCCTTCTTCCTCCAGAGTGCTTTGACCATGTAGCGCCATGTGCTCGCAGCATTTTATCAATCAAAAAGCACTTCGTCACCCTAAGTACCCCAAAAGTTAGACTAAATTCGGTCCGAACCGAAGTTTTCCTGAAATTCTAAACGAATTCCACTTCGTTAGAATCAATTCGCCCATCTCTAATCATAGTGTATTCTGTCCAGTTTTTTTTGCTACATCAATTTATTTATGATTATTAATGTACAGCTCTTTTACCCTAGGAATAGTTTTGATGTCAAAACTTGCCATATTTTGCCTAACTAGAGAACATGTGATGTATTTGTGAATCTAAAGAGGTTTGAATACAGTACTTCTGAGATATGTATTTGCAGTGCCCCCATCATGAATTCATCCATAATACCTCAAAATACGGCATCATTTTACAAAATTAGATTTATGACTAGACAGGTGATTGCGATATGTGATGCTTGGTTTACTCTAGAGTTTAAACTATTGTCACACCAAAATTAGCCATATGTTGTGGCATCTGTTCAGTCTTGTTATTAGTGTTCATTAAGATTGAGTTATATTATCAGAGGTGAAAAATATGATTTGGAAGATGAAACGTAACTTACCATTTGAATTGATTGACTGCAGAGTTTTTTGTTTTTTTTTCTAACCGGGAGTCCCCCTATGCTCATTTGTACATAGATGACGCCACTTACTGTAGGAAAACTGTCACTAACACAGGGTTTTTTGTATATTTTATAAAGAAACAAATTTGTAAAACATTTGATCACTGAAATGATTAGTTTTAAACATGTAAGTAAAGTTAAATAATACTTTCCCCAATAGACCAAAATTCTACCCTTTTCAAAATGTATTTTTTGAAAGGGTAGGGTTTGTTGGTCTCTTAGGAAAGTATTGAGTTTTTTTAGGTAAAGTTAAATTAAGACTATTTCCAAATGCATTGCTGATCTGATTTTTAGACGATAAAGGAGATTGTATTTCCTGCTTTTGTACAAAAGCTTTCCTAGCCTACCGACCATCTCTGCTCTCATTGTTTCAGCAGCAAAGTCCAAACACAGTGAGGTCATTTTCTGTTGTGTGTTATCAGTAGAAACACAGCTTGTTTATCAGTTACTGACAAATATTAATCTTTAGAGCTCTGTAGTCTTGTGCACTACAGTTTACAAACCTCCTGCACTCAAGTTTCTCTAAAAGACTCAGCTAGGAATAATAGAGTTGATATGACAATCACTGCTGTAAAACCACCCACAATCTGACCAGGAAGTGGGAGTCTGAAGCTGGCTGTGTGAAGCAGCATGGTGAGAACACCTCTTTAATTTTATGGGAAATGCTTATAATAACTTTTGGATCATGAAAATACTTAAAGTCCCTACTACAGCTAAATTTTCCTCCATGTGACTCTTTATGTATCTGATGAAAGAAAACTGTGATATGCTTCATAAAATATTATATTAAAGAGGAAGCATTGCTTCTAGGGGAGAGTAGCACTATAATATGGTACAAAATTTGAAATATGTTATGCCTTTGTAAAGACTCCATCATATACATGGAAAAAAAGCAAAAAAAAAGGTCAGAACTTCCAGACCAATTTGAAATAAATGATGCAGATGCAAGCTGAGGTGGCTGGAACACAATGCAAACGCTTGGAAACAAATAAGCGGTACTCTGCAGGCACTAAAAGTTAGATAAGTCATGCAAATAATAAATATGAATGATTTCAAAGTGCATTCTAATTTTCTTACTACATTATTTATATAGTGAAATCTTGTGGTTGGTGGATAGGTCCTTACAGTTTTAATCAAAGATATGTACTAAGAGCCTTAGATTTTCACATTTACAAGATGTAGTAGAAATGTGCTTTGAAGTGATTCATTATTTATCTCCCTTTTAGCATCTATAAAGTGCTGCTAATTTGTTTCTGTGTGTTTGCATTGTTTTGCAGCCACCTCAGCTTGCACCTGCATCATTTAATTCAAATAGTTCTGGAACGGCTGATGACTTTTTGTGTTTTTTAAATTTTCTGCATATGGGAGTGGCTGCCTGCATTTTGGTCATTAAGGCAACCCATCCACTTAGACTGGTTTTAGAGAACAGAGTGTAGCTGGAACCCTTAAAGCCTCAATGCATGGGGCCTTGAAGAGGCAACAAGCAAGGTAAAGTGTTTAGAATATGTCCCCAGCTGTACTGAGGCCACCTTGCTGTTGGTGGATGGGCTCTACTTTTTGAAAAAATGTGCGCTAAAGGCTTCTTATTTTTATATATACTAAATGTAGCAGAAATGCACTTCATATATTCATTATCTCTTAACAGCTGCAGAGTGCTGCTGATTCACAGTGTTCGGGAGTATTTAAAAATAAAAGAACTAAAATAATTAAAAATACTTTTAGGTATTTGTATTTTTTAATCAAAATACTTTTTTATTCAGTATTTTGTATTTTAATTAAAAAACTTTTTTGGAATGTTTAAATATTTTAATTACTTTCCAAATTTAAACAAAAGTTGTAATTTAATAACCCGCCTCACCGATTAAAAAAAAAAAAAAAAAAACGCGATAGTCATCACTCTCTTTTCTCTATCCGGCGAGGTGCGACAAGGGGGGAAATTCCACCGCGTTTCCGCAAGAATCCCCTTGTAGTGAAGCGTGTTTATTTTTAGTTTTTAAAAACATTCCCATCGTGTAATCATTTCCGTAAAAAATTTCCCCATATACTGATATAAGTGACCCGGTTTAAAAACTGAGGCCCCCCCTTTACCCAAAAAACTGGAAAAAGTATTGTCTGGTATAAGCCCAGGGGGGGGGAAAAACCCCCATTGCAGAAAAAAGTCTGGTCATGTGCATTACAGTTAGTAATCCCCTTTCCTATATAATAGCGTTAAACCTCATGTCCTCACATTAACCCCCCGTGTGCTCAAATAAGATTCGTATATGTAGGGACAGGAGGGTTTAAATTTGGGATCTTTTAAAATTAGGTCCTTTATTGTACCCCCCCTGGTCCCAAAATATTTGTAACCCCTTATTAGGGCACACAGGGGTTAATATGAGGGACCTGATGGGGGTTTAACGCTATTAATGTGAAGCACATGGGGTTACTGAAACTAAATTAATCCCCAAATGCCCTGACATTAAAAGGCAAAGTAACAAAAAGAAAGGGACCTTCTATGTTTCTCTTTACTGTAGCATCCTCTCCTCCATGTGACAGACATCTTCTATAGGAGTCAGACACAATGAATCCTGGCCACTGACATATCTGCAGGGTAGATGCTAATCCTAGTGGGCTAAAGGACCTCTGATCCATTTTTCGTTTTTATTAAATTTTTTGTTTACATTTTTCAAGTATTTTAGTATTTGGAGAATTCTTTTGAAGTATTTGTATTTAAAATACTTCAGTCATAAGTATTTTGTATTTAAAATACTTTCCCAAAGTACTTTCCCAAAGTATTCATTTCTGAGTGATTCCATCATACATATGAGGCTTATGGTCTCATGAATGTCGATAACAATCTTTATACTGTAATAGCTGCAATTAGTGGTTGTCACCCAGTATTTCTAATCTATGTTGACCATGATAATGTAGAAAATTTTGTGTACCTACAATATTGACAGAGTTAACAAAAGAGTACAATTTGAAAACTGTTATATCAAATTTCTTGATTTTGTAAAGATAGAAGGCGCACACCAATACACCAATATATCACAATTAATATCTTCAAATCTTTATTAAGAAACAAAATTATTCATCTGGCTTTATATATACAGAATCATAGATTCTTGTCAATTTTCACTCCAATTAAGAGCAACCATTTCACTTAGATAGATTCATACATTGTGTACGTTTCGGTCCTTTAATGGACCTTTTTCAACCGAATCTTCAACAAATTTTGTTCTCTTATTCAAATCATTATTCTTTATGGTACCTGTAAGCTGTTGTTAAATCAAGCACATGGTGCCGGAACTACAATTTCTTGATTTTGACAGGAATGATCTTTGAAAAATAATATAAAAATAATATACCACAGCAATAAATAATGAATCTTTTATATATTAAGTGTCATTTCCACTGATTGGTAAAATTCAATTAATATTTTTTTTTACACTTTGTTGTACAATAATGGTGTTAACAATAGAAAAGCCCACCTGAATTCACACTTCCTTATTTCTACACTGTTCCTGCCACTATCATTATAATTTTTTCTTTAATCATGGCCTTGGACACAATTCACTTTCTTTAGGGTAGGTTCACACAGCGTATTTCTGGCATGTATCTTTGTGCGTCAAAAAACACGTTCTTTTACTTAAAAGGGCATCATTTCAATGAGAAAATGACGCGCCTTGGCCTAAGGCAGATTTCTGCCTCTGACACTTTGTATTTCTTGGTGCACAGAACACAACGAAAATCATTGTCGTCTGCACAATGGCAATGATTTTTCACTGAACTCAATGAGTGCTGTACTTGAACATTATTTTATTTATTTTGGTGCATACTTCGGAGTAAATTATGCGCTAAAGTATGTCATGTTGTTGCTCTATGGGGATTTTTCGCCTTGATTGGCTTTACCATTTCATAATGCTTATTAGTGCTTTTAAATAAGATAAATATTTATTTTACATTAAGGATGTATTGTAGTGTACAATCTATATCTTGATGTCTAAAGAGCAGTACACAATGCTGAATAATGCTTACCTGTTCCAAGAAAAAGTTTACCACCCTGCAGCCTGCACTTTTAATATACACAACCGAGTCACATTTTTATGACCACCAGTTATGTGCACAGTAACCGCAGGCACAGAAGCTAGAAGGACAAAACAAGATCTTTGTAGTTTATCACGGGTATCTGGAGCCATGCTCACTGCAGTGCATTCAACAGCTGCTGGAGGGTGCGTACCGGAGGATCCACAATTGCTTCATTAGGTTCACGTCTGGGGCATTCGGGCACCAGGGTAGTAGTTGGAAGTCTTGCTCATGCTCTTCCAACCAATGTTCAACATTGCTGAAAGGTTCCATCAAACCCAGGGAAGACAACCGGGATATATAGAGGTACTTGATTTGCACGGATGGATTCAGACCTAAGTCAGTTGAGAGGTCTTCCACATACATAAGTGGGTTCACAAAATGCCACAGAACATTCTCTAAACCATAACATTACAGGCACTAGCTTGTGTTTTTTCCAGCAATTGAAGAAGGGTGTTTTGTTCTCTCATGTTTCTCACCTTACACGCCAATGTCTTTCCATTTATTTAAGCAGAAAATGTGTCTTATCCGAGAAGGCAACCCTTTTCAGATCAGTAAAAGTCCAATTCCAAATCGGTGAAAATTTAAACGTTTACTGTTGATGCAACTTTGTTAGTGCATCTAGTAGCCCCTCTGGTTCATTTTGGCAGTGAGCTGCTACACTGTAGTATAGTTTTAACAGCCTCGCACACCTTCATAGCCGACATTCGCCGCTCACATCAGTGGTACTTGGTGCTACACAATATCCACATCCCCTATTCGCAGTGGTGCGATTTGTCCACTCATGATAGACTTTCACCACAGCAGCACATGAACAGTTCACAAACTATACAGTTTTAGTAATACATCCACTCTTGACCAAATAGCCAAAAATGAGACAGTTTTGGAACTCTGTTTGGAGGTTACTGCTCCTATTGGGGCTTGCTATATCACCAAATTCAAGGGTTCACTTACTTTTTCTCCTTGCATTGTAGTTGTTTATTCAGCGACTACAGTAAAATACATATTCTTTGTATACAGTGTATACACCATTACTGGGGCTATATTTTTTTATAAGTATTTGCTATAACGTGATAATATTCTGTACAATTTCTATGTAGAGCTCACACTGCTGAGTTTTCAAGTCGTCTGACAGCATCTGCATTAGATAAACTGCATATATGTTAAGGTTGGGCCCTCATGTTTTATCCAGACTGATGTTGCACGTATACAGAATATATATTCTGTCATATCGGATTAGTTTATATGTTTACTTTCAGCCTGAAGAAGGGCATGATTGTGCCCAAAACACATGGTGTAAACAAATCTACTCAATGAGCAGAGATATACATTTGAGTGCTGTCTTTATTGTTGAAATGCATTTCTTTTAAGTCTGTCCTTCAGCACAAATCTGTTTTTAATACACAATATTCATGTTTCATAATGTTCTCCAGCCTAGATTTGGTACTTAACTATGGCAGATATGTTTTGCAATAATACACATAATTTTTTCTATTTTTGATTGTCACCATAGTTTTTTTAACATTTAAAAATATATTTTGATTTGTAGAAATCCAAAACAGAATAAATTAAAGGAAAGATTTACAGATTTAAAAAAAAGAGTGTGATTGAAATAGTGCATAGCATACTTGGCTGCTCTCCTGGATTGTCAAAGTGTCCCAAAATAGAGCTTTTATTCACAGACTCCTTGCAGGGGAATCAGATATCCTTTGCTGTGTAAAAGGAAATGGTTTTCACCCAAAACAATATAAAGTAAAAATAAATAATGAAGCCCCTGATAAGGATATGTTATGGACTTAGACAACACTGAGTTTGTACAGTAAATAGATACCATTATTGTTTATGGAGTAACTCTGGTGACACTGTGAAAGGGGTCCCCAGGATGGTGACAATTTGAGTGGTGTAGCTTAGACTTGTGGATGGGTGCCTAAAATATGAGGATAAAAATGATAAATTGATATTGCCTGATATGTTTTTAAATGAAGGAACACAGAACCTTACTGAGGTATAAAATGAGATTATTGATGCTGCACCTGCATTGTGAAACCTTATACAGAATTAGTTCTTTTAAGCCATCAAGAACCATACCAACAGTCTCTCTGGTAATATTAGAGTATCCAAAGTTATTGTATTATTGTACCAAATGTAGCTAATTGTTTACCTTGACAGATTTTAAGCTACAAAAAACACCTGACCACATCACTTCCAATTGCATTGCACTCTAGGCTACACATGCAGGCTTACTCCATTAGTAACAGAATGATTGAGCATTCCTACAGTACTCTATTGTCTTAATTTCTTGTTATTATAACTGATATACATGTACTTAAATAGTTATAAGGCAATCTCACTGAAATACAGAGTAGCTTAATATAATGTGCTCATTTAATATCTATGAAGCACATAAAATGCATTATTAGCTTCAGCTAGTGGGACAAATAATGGACAGATTACCATAATTTTTTTCCAAAGGACCAGCATGGATCCTTAAAATAAAGTATGTGTCTGTAATATATCTTAAATTATGCAGCAATAGTTTGCAAAGTGATTAAGAATATATTTATTGTTGAATTTGTGCAGATGATATATAAACTCAAGATGCAATATTTTTCTTCACATTGTAGAATAGGAATAAATTAAAAGCTATATATACATTTAGACTGAAATTTTTATTCTCCAATCTGTGCAGCACCTTCAACTAGCTGGTTGTTCTGCTGCTTCTGACATAAATCAGACAGCGCTCTGCTCCTGTCTACAGTCTCTCCCTTTCTACCTTTCTCAGTGCTTGAAATAGCAGGGATGGGGAGGAAGCTGTGAACTGCAAATTAGAATGTGGGAAAGTAAGAAAGCATCCAAGTGTTCTCGAAGGACAGATTACACAGACTGTACATAGGTATGAAGGAACACTTAGGAATTGGCAAACACTGGGGGGTATTGGTTAATCACACACAAACTGATTAAAGGAAATTCTAATTCTTGAAATATCACCCAAATAATTCTAACCCTAATATAAAAAATGGAGAATAATTGTTCTGTATTCTGTTTCTGCTGCTGCTGGTCGGGACACATCCCCTGGTTGGATCCTGCCCCCTAGACACGCTCCCTGTACTGTGATTGGCTGGATGACATTTCATTCAGCCTGTTGGGATATGCCCCCAGACAGGAAACGCCCCGGCCACACCCCCTGTGTTGTGATTGGCTGCCTGCACACTCTGTGTTTTCTCCCCTCTGAGCTGTTAAAATCGATAGTGAAACCAAGGTCTGCTGTCTCTATACACATCTCCCAGCTCTAGGGTGAATGATCTGGGCAATTACTGGCTGTTTAAGTCACAGTATTAACAAAGTATTATAGAGTCTCCTGCCTGTTAACAAGGGGAGAGGAGGAGGGGAGGGTAGTGTACATTGCTCCATATAACCCAGCCTGCTGCCTGGTAACAGAGGGGAAGAGGGGGGGGGCAGTGTACACTCCTCACACGTCTCATCAGTTCAGGCTGTGTGTATAACTGCATAAACCACAGTCATACAGTCTCCTGTCTGGTAACAGAAGGGGAGGAGGGATGGGACAGTGTACACTCCTCACATGTCTCATCTGTGTGTGTATAACTGCATATAATCTCCAAAAAATTGGGAATCTCGCAAGAGAACAGAGAGTGACTTTTGATCACTATATTTACTATTTTGCCATAGGCAAACTTAAACTCTAAGTTTGCCTATGGCAAAATAGTAAATATAGTGTATAACTGCATATAGCACAGCAAGGAGCTTGTGGAGCCTGAAGGCTGCAGACATAAGCATGCAGGAGGCTACAGAGCTGTTATATCCAGACAACCTTCTGCATCCCCTGCTTCATACAAAATGATGATGTCACAGTTCTTCAGTGAGGGGAGACACACCTCCTGGGAGGAGAGACACAACTCCTTGGAGGAGAGACACGCCTGCTGAGAGGAGAGACTCACCCCTGGATTTCAAATTCAATCTCAGAGAATTAGCTGAACAGCATGAACAGTTCAAACGATAAAACTCCTTTAATGGAAACCTGTCACATAAGTTATGCCACCCTTGCTTAGGGCAGCACAAACTAGTGACAGAAATGCTGTTTCTAGTGCTGTGCCTCCAATTTTGTAAGATGCAGCAGTTTTGGAGCATTTAATTCTCAAATCTGGCAGTTTGCTGCCTGTTCTGCCAGAGATGAGTCCACTTAATTCATTAGCAGGCATTAGCCTTGCCCACTCACAGTTGATTCAACCTTTTACTATAGATAGATAGAAACCTATGAATAGATAGCAGGTGGGCAAGCTAGCTGTGGGTGGACGGGGCTTATACCTGCTCATAAATAAAGTTGACTCTTTTCTGGCAGAACAGGCTGCAAACTACCAGTTTTGAGCATTAAATATTCAGAAACTACTGTATTTTACAGAATAAGGGACACATCGCTGAAAATAGCATGTCTGTCAGTAGCTTGGGCTGTTCTCAGCCAGGGTGAGATAATCTATGTGACAGGTTCACTTTAAAGATGTTGTAAAATGAAAAATACTGCTAACCATTTACAAAAAGTACATCTGGATAATCCCCAAGCCATGCCGAATAATACTTTACATGTATGCAAATACACCATTAGATAGTAAAATTATCACACCAACAATCAAATATTGCAGTAGTGTGTGTAATAAAATTCTGCTTAAGGATGTTGTTTGGTAATCTGTGTGCAAACTGAGATGTAATTGGTTTATGTAATAAAGTAATAATGCAAAACATGTTCTGAATCTGAATGTCTGAATGGTTTAGTCAAAACACAGAATTTATGTTAAATGAGCCGTATGAACCTAAACCTACCAATATGCCTAAAACATGGGGCTTAAAGTCCTCAAAAATAATGTTAAGTTCTGAAGTCAAACTATACCATTCTATTGGTGCACAAGATAAAACAACCATTTTATTAGTAGTTATGAATATAGCAAAGCACACTCTAGTTTATTAAATAGTCTGTGACTAGGCATGCACAGTTACCTCTCCTTAAATAACATTGAGTCATGTATCCACTCGATTAGGATCAGTGGAAAGACCCTCACAGTGAGCCATTTATGGTACTCCAAACTAACTAGTAGGTTAAAGAGAATACACTGTCAATCAGATTTGTAATGCAAGAGGTGGTTAGAGATTGGAATTATGATACTGGATACTTAACCTAGTGTACTAGTACATTTTTTTATGTGGGTTGTGCAGAATTAGAAGATAGGGCTTTTTTTTTTTTTTTTTTTAACCAGAAACAGATTTACTGCTGTTTACGGCCTAAGTATACACTTTACTCTCATTCATAGTCATTTGGATGGCCTGCAACACAGCACACATTGCATGGATGAAAGGATGTTCTGCTTCTTAAATTAAAAAAAAAAATGTTTTTCTATTCAACCATTTTATTTTGTAAACATCCAGATATTTCCTGACTGAAATCTTGCATTAATTAATGTTTGCTTATAAATTAGGGATTGGAGTGCTGATTAGAATGTCCTGTGATATCTATGCTTTGCTTCTGTCTTTCATGCCAGATTATTTTTGCTGTACATTTCCAGAGAGTTTACCATGTGAGCAGACATTCCAGTTGTATTTCATGTATTCCTTCTCTTGTAGAAAGTACAATGGATGCCTAATCCCTCTGATCTGCTTTAATTATTAATACTGCATTGTATTCAATATCATTTCACTATTCTAAATGTGTGTTGTTCTTATGAAACGCTTCTCAATTCATTTTACAAAGCCATACATATTTTATATAGACATATTGCAAAGCAAAAATATGCAGCTCAACATATCTGTAACCTATGTTAATACAGCACATGAAATTGTAAGAAAAGAGACTTGTTATTCAAACTGGGTGTTCCAGCATAACATTTCCCAATCATTGCATACAGGTGCAGCAAAAGTAAACTTGACAGATAATGTTCCATGATATCATGGCATAGAAAGTTATCTCAACTCGTTTTCAGTGGCTCTAGTTTTGATCTAAGGACTGGTAACACAGAAAACCTTGATATCACTTGCACATTATACTTTGCTACATCTGTACATCTCAAAAAGTCATCAATTTAAATGTTATTAAAAAAACTATTTATTAAAATGTTGTAACATTAACTTGCATAATATGACACCACCTGGTGTTTAAACTATAGAGCAATGTGTATGTCCACCAAATGAGCTAAATTCAGTGGGCACACAGGCTCAGTCACTGTCCTCACAGCAAGGTCTCTATATAGATATCTTCCCTTTACTGCTGCCAGTAACTTTCTTGTCAGGGAAAGGCATACTTGGATGAGAAGAATACAATTAGAAGGATTGTAAAAAGGAACCATAAGGGTATGTTCACACAGTGTGTTGCGTCACGAATCTGCGTGCACCCCAAAGCGCCTACTGTTGTAAATACTTGCTGGTCAGTGTGCCACATCAACAGTGCTATGGCCCATAACTTTCGTTTTCCCCATCACTTTTTTATGGGTGTGCACTGTGCGCCGGGAAATATGTCGGTTATCAAAGCAGTCTTTGATTTTACTGTATTAGTGGGGCATACTCCAGGCACACTGCAACACAATTACGCAACACAAATACGCCGTGTGTACATACCCTAATGTCCACTGCTGAAGGGGGATACTGAATCTGTCCATCGACCATTGCCAATAATACACATTAGCACCAAAGGGAATACACAGAAGAAAAACAAAAATGTGCACGCAATGACACTTAACATATCATGATTTCCGGTGTGAAAATTATGAATGATATACGGGAATATGTGTAGCAACATTGTCTGACCTTAAATAACTCTATAGTGGTTGAAGGCCTCTATATGTGCCAAATAAAATCATCAATATTTCATAGTTTGTTACTTCTGGAGATGAGGCAATCAATATAGCTGCCATTTCACTTATCCTAATCTATCTAGTCATTCACTTCCCAAGGCTTGGAGACAACATATTTTGCAGCACTGTAGATAATTTTTCATCAATCATATTGGTCCCTTTCTCCAACTGGCTTACAAATTTAAGCTCTGTATTTCACACTACATTCACAGCTACTTCTGGAATCACTGGGACAGCCGCGGTGACAGAACAAGGGCCAATATCACGGAACATCATTTAGGGCCACATGTATGAAAAGTGTCTAGGTCTAAGACTTTTCTTGTTGCCCACAGCAACCAAGCAGAGCACCCCTTTCATTTCATGTAGTGCTCTGAAAATATGAAAGGGGAGCTCTGATTGGTTGCTATGGGCAACAATGAAAGTCTTAGACCAAGACAGTTTTCATACATGTCCCCCTTAATTTATATTTTTGGGATGTAAACCGAAACCCATAAGAGAGCCTACAAATGCTATGCAGATGTTTTTTGATCAAATTTAAACTCAGGATCCCAGAGCTGCAAGGCAGTGTTGCTAACCATTAAGACACCATGCTTCTCTGTGGTGTTTTGTAGTAATATGTTTGAAGCGGTGTTTCAACGGTTCAAAGTGATAATTTGTCTGTCGGCATGATGAAAAATAGAATTCTTACTTAATGGACACTCTTGTTCCCTAGCCGCGGGCAGACAATCATGGGGCTGCAACGTTCACTTGCACGTGACCGCTGTGGCCTGTGATTGCCTACCTCTGTCATATGAGCAGTGAACATTCACAGCTACTTCTGGGATCACCGAGACAGCTGTGGCGATAGAAGGAGAGAGTTAAGTAGCTAAGTATGCTTCCTATCTTCTATTTTTCATCAGATGAATGAGCATTTTGAACTGTTACAACACCCCTTTAATGCTTTGTCTTTGCTTCAAAATTACACAGCTCTGCCTTTCAGGACTCAGCTGGTGAGCAACTGCTGTGGGTGTTTTAAGGACAGCCATATTGGTTGTTAAAATCCACTTTCTAACAGTAAAATTCAACTAAGAAGCAGCTGAGCAGAATTTATAGCAACGTAACAGAAGACTCTATGACCTAAACATACTGGGGATTTAATTAGTTATAGCAGCAGATACTGTTAAAATTCAGCCAAATGTTGAAATTTGGAAGTTCCAGAAAGAAATATGTTAGCAACTTGCTGTTACCATTTATTACTTGCTGTTGTTTTTACAATCCCATCTAATAACTTCTGAAGGAACATTTCATATAGTTGTATTTTTCCCTACCTAGCAGAAACAATTTCTTCTAATCCTAACATCATTCAGTCTGATTTAAAGTGAAGTCAAGGTTAAATAGAGGTCTGGAAATTAAATGTTTTTCCTGTTTTGTTTTATCCCCAGCTTACAGCTGACGACGCAGATGAAGGAGTTAATGGTCAGATTACATATGAAATCCTGGCTGGAGATCAGGGGAAGTTTGTCATTAATAGCAAGACGGGAATCATCACAATCACTCCAGGAGTCAGTCTGAAAGTAGGGGAGTCCTTTTCCCTAACTGTAACAGCCTCCGACAATGCCCCTCCAGCAGAAAGAAAGTATGTATGGGTATCATATGTGTCCATTATAGATATTTTCTTAACATGTTATCTACAGACGTATCAAAGATAAACTTGACAGATAATAGGCCATGATAACATTGCACAGAAAGTTAGCCCAATTTTTTCAATGCCTTTTTAATGGATCCTAGTTACCCAATGGAGCAAGGGAATCCCCTTTGTTTATGCCCCAGTCACGAACTGTGGTAATCAAAGGGTTACACGGTTAGAATTGAAGGCTTCCTCCGGTCCCTGCCATTCACTGAGACTGCTTTAGGAATGAAGTTGTTAACTAAAGCTCTGTTCCTAGTGCAGTTGCAGTGCTGGAAGCCACAAACCTCTTCTGTAGGTAACAATATCTTTTGGCATCATGGCCGACAGAGAGCACGATCTGTCCGCAGTCAAGATAGTGGATGGTCATTAAGGGGTTAATTTGATAAACCTGATATATAGTCCACTTGATTAGTATACTATAAATGTGACTGGAACACAAAACTGGAATATTGCGTTATTTGCTGGCAATGTGATAATCTTCTCTTCCATAAAGGGGTTGTCTCACTACAAGGATTGCTTTTTACTGTATGTTGAAGATCTTGCAAAAACAAGTCACCTTGTAATATGTCTATTACCAGTGTTCTACCTATTCCTAGATATCCCCTCTTGTACAGGCTGCATCAGCTACTCAGGGCACTATAGCTACAAACCTGTTTGATCTCCTGATATGCTGCCAGTGCTGGTCCCTATAGCTACAGACCTTGTGTCCTCAGCAGATCATCACTGCAGGCCATAAGAAGCTAGTAAACACCCCTGAATTCAAAAATGAAGCTGACAAAACAGTACTGAGGTGAGATCAATCAATGTAGTGAGACAACCCCTTTAACTGTTTCACAGTCCTGGTGGTTGGCATAGAACTCTGTATGGATGTTCTAGAATGTCCTTTCAGAGTTTGCAGCTGCCAGGTAACTGTGAAGCTGTGGGAGCTGAGAGCTGGCTGTCAGCAGCAGCCGGGCTCTCCAGTGAGAATACAGTGAGATTATTCTTTACTGCCCCTGGCTTCCTGATCGCGGTATACACAGCCTTTAGTAAGTACTGAATATAGCGCTCAGAATGCATCCCGTCTCCATAGTCATGTGACTGCCAGGGGTCAGTAACTACAAGAGCTACTACTGTACACTCACCGGCCACTTTATTAGGTACACCTGTCCAACTGCTCGTTAACACTTAATTTCTAATCAGCCAATCACATGGCGGCAACTCAGTGCATTTAGGCATGTAGACATGGTCCAAGACAATCTCCTGCAGTTCAAACCGAGCATCAGTATGGGAAGAAATTTGTTTTGAGTGCCTTTGAACGTGGCATGGTTTTGGTGCCAGAAGGGCTGGTCTGAGTATTTCAGAAACTGCTGATCTCCTGGGATTTTCCGGCACAACCATCTCTCGGGTTTACAGAGAATGGTCTGAAAAAGAAAAAACATCCAGTGAGCGGCAGTCCTGTGGGCGGAAATGCCTTGTTGATGCCAGAGGTCAAAGGAGAATGGGCAGACTGGTTCGAGCTGATAGAAAGGCAACAGTAAACTCAAATAGCCAACCCGTTACAACCAAGGTAGGCAGAAGGAGCATCTCTAAAACGCACAGTACGGCGAACTTTGAGGCAGATGGGCTACAGCAGCAGAAGACCACACCGGTGCCACTCCTTTCAGCTAAGAACGGGAAACTGAGGCCCCAAATTTGCCAAGCTCATTCAAAATTTGGGGACAGTGAAGATTGGAAAAACGTTGCCTGGTCTGATGAGCCCTCGATTTCTGCTGGACATTCGGATTGGTAGGGTCGAATTTGGCGTCAACAACATGAAAGCATGGATCCATCCTGCCTTGTACAACGGTTCAAGGCGGGTTGGGGGTTTGGTGTCATGGTGTGGGGAATATTTTCTTGGCACTCTTTGGGCCCCTTGGTACCAATTGAGCATCGTTGCAACACCTTGTGGAATCTATGCCACGAAGAATTGAGGCAGTTCTGAAGGCAAAAGGGGGTCCAACCCGTTACTAGCATGGTGTACCTAATAAAGTGGCCGGTGAGTGTAGATCTTATAAGACACAGATCAGCTCTGCAGTGAGTTCAGAGGCTATATTTTCCCTGTAACTGGGGTTAATATGCCAGACCTAGTTCTATGGAAAATCAGCAATAACAACAACAATAACAAAGTTTTTTTGGACTATATGTGGGGGCAACTTTTGGCCCAGATGACCATACAACAATATATCATCTATATTAAAATGTCTGTAACAAAAATGTGACACAATTACACAACCTACCTTAGTGCCACTTTACGCCTATGCGTGTATGTATGTATATATCCAGACATTCAGCTTTCATTTCAGGAAATCCACATTAAAAGGGTTTAGGAGTTTCAGCTCCTTAACATGTACCACCCTGTTTTTAAAGGGACCAAAAGTAATTGGACAAATTAAATAATTGCAGATAAAATATTCATTTCTAATACTTGGTTAAAAACTCTTTGTTGACAATAACTGCCTGAAGTTTTGAACTCATGAACACCACCAGACGATGTGTTTCCTCCTTTTTGATTCTCTCCCAGGCCTTTACTACAGCGGTTTTCAGTTGCTGTCCGTTTATGGGCCTTTCTGTCCGAAGTTTAGTCTTTAACAAGTGAAATTAATGCTCAGTTGGGTTGAGATCAGGTGACTGACTTGGCAATTCAAGAATATTCCACTTCTTTGATCCAATTTTAATGTGTATACCCTCAAATGAAAGTCTAGACTGTATGTCCATTATATAACTATAAGTTGAATATGTTTAAGTAAACAGGTACAAAAATAAAATTTGTGTCAGTTTCCAAATATATATGAACCTAACAGTATATATAGATAGATTTATTGCTATTTTCCTTGATATTATTTTAAAAAAAATGCAATGGGAAATTACATATACATGAGGCCTTATTTATGGAAAAAAAGGCAAAAAGATTATTCCTGCTCAGAAAGGTGAGTGAATGACTTGGTCAGGAACTGGTTAATCCTGTTACATATCACCTCCGAAAAAGCAAATGCTTTAAGGAAAAGACTGTTTATACAAGGAGGCAGCTTGTTGCAGCAGAAACCTTCCCACCTTTGTCTGCAATGTAGACGAGGTAAGCTAAAACCTACCACATCCTATATTAAAGGGGTTGTCTCACTACAAGGATTGCTTTTTATGTTAAAGATCTTGCAAAAACAAGTCACTTTGCAATATGTTTCCATTAGCAGTGTCCTGCCTATTCCGAGATATCCCCTCTTGTATGGGCTGCATCAGCTCCTCAGGTCACTATAGCTACAGACCTGTTTGATCTATCCTGATAGGCTGGCAGCACTGGTTGCTATAGTTACAGACCTGGCTTGTACTGCAGCCTAGTGGCAGCCAGTAAACACGCCCCTGAATTAAAAGTGAAACCAAGAATATAGGACTGAGGTAAGATGAATCAATGTAGTGATACAACCCCTTTAAGTTGAATAGAGCAGAAAGGAATGAAAGGAGAGGAAAAGATTTGGGTTTCCTGTACCTGGTTTCATGCTTGAATAGTTCAGAGGATTTCATAATTAAACATTTTCTGCTTTGTTTTACTTTATTTTATTTCAAGGTTTGTGTCCCTGTAAAGACATTAAATCACTAGGTATTATTCTGAAAAGTAGCCACTGTATATTTGTGATTTCTTTCAGGAGCTCCTTTACCACTGTTTACATTGAAGTTCTTCCACCGAACAACCAGAGTCCTCCACGCTTTGCACAGTTGATGTACAATCTTGAAGTCAGTGAAGCAATGCGTATAGGAGCTATTCTTCTAAATGTCCAGGTATTTTAAGTACTGATGTCATTAAATTTCAAGCCTAATAGAGATCTTGCAGCCTTGATGATGAAAATATGTAATCCACTAAAAAAATAATTTTGAGTAGTGACTGAATTTTTTTTTTAATGAAAACAGATATACAGATGTAGAAGACAAATAACTAATCAGTCTGGAGGAATAATTATAGTGAGTGCAGAAGCAGCAGTCACACACGGGTCCTGGTGTCTGAAAGGGCCAAAAGTGATTGCAAAATTTAATTATGATATAGGCTATATGTGATTTCAGAAAACCTATCCAAACTGCTTAGCTTCACTCTAGAATAGTGAAGAAATCAGGCGATACCTTTTAGAGGCTAACTGAGTATATTTGATAGTGAGCTTTCGAGAGGACTAGCTCTCTTCTTCAGACTGATGTTATACAACAAACTGAAAATACACAGACTTTTTTATACACACAAGACAATGGATCTTCAAAGGATCTTAGAATTCTTAAAATATAACAAAATGCAAATATAAGGTACAGCAGTTATTTACAACCTGTCAAGAATTAAACAGTCTGGAAACTTGTGAGGCGTGACGGGAGTGATCAGTAATTATTTCTCTTATCTTTATATGCAATCAGGGGAGATTTGTTGCACTCACAGTTCACACATAGCTTGACATGAAGCTGGCATGAATATTTAACCCATTTTGCAGAGTTTTAAATTTTTTCATTATTTTATATTCCCATTCCTTCCTCTCCCTTAGAGTCTTAAAATCTCCCATTAAGACCGTTACCTGCAAATCTTCCATGGAGTGATTATCTTCAGAGAAATGTGCGGCCACTGGCAGATCAGTTCTGTTGTTGTTAATGGTGAATCTGTGTGAATTCATACGCTGGCTGAGTCTCTGCCCTGTTTCCCCCACATAGAGGCCTGTGGTAGGACATTGCATACACACATAATCAGATACACACACTTGCTAGACCTGCAGGAAAATGTCCCCCTAATTCTGTACACCTGCTGGGACTGTGGGACAGGTACACTGTCAGCAGTGTGGATATGTTTGCAGGTCTTGCACCTGTTCTGCAGGCAGGGTGAGGTGCCATTTTCAGCTGGGGCCTTCAGAGCGCTCCGGACAATAATGCGCCGCAGGTTTGGTGGTTGCCGAAAGGAGAGGAGAGGGGGGACTGGGAATATGTCTTTGAGTCTGTTGTCCCTATGTAGCACAGGTTGAAGTTCCTTGGCAATCTTTCGTAGGATCTCCAGCTGTGGGTTGTAGGTGACAACTAGGGGCACTCGTTCTTCCTTCTGGGTCTCTTTGTATGTGAGTAGACTGTCTCTGTTGATGGCAGCCGCTTTGCTGATTTGGTTGTCAGTCAATTTTGGTCTGTATCCAAGTTTGAGAAATTTTGTCCTCAGATCCAAAAGGTGCTTGTCCAGGTTCTGCTTTGTCGGAGCAAATACGATTGTACCGTATAGCCTGGCTGTATATAATAGACTGTTTTGTGTGCTTGGGGTGGAAGCTGTCATTCCTGAGGTAGGCCGTTCTGTCTGTCGGTTTGTGGTATACTGATGTGAGTAGCCGGTGGTCTTTGATGTGTATTGTAGTATCCAGAAAGTGGATTTTGCTCTCTGAATAGGTAAGTTTAAGGTTAATGGTGGGGTGAAAGTTATTGAAGTCATTATGGAATTGAATTAGGGCCTCCTCGCCCGCAGTCCAGATGACAATGATATCATCAATATAACGGAGGTACATCATGGGTTTGGTGTTGCATGTTGATAAATATGCTCCTTCCAGTGCCGCCATAAAGAGATTTGCATATTGGGGCGCACATCTGGACCCCATGGAAGTTCCCATTTGCTGTAGATACAGGTCTTCTCCAAAAGTAAAATAGCTGTGGCTGAGTATGAACTGGATGAGCTGTGTGACTGGTTTCGTTGGGAGGTCTTGTTTCTCTATGTGCACCTGACATGCTACAACATTGTTATATAAGCTGTACACTTACAGTGTTTCAAAGTGTTGAAACATATATATATGAAATAAATGTTAAAATGTATGATGTAGACATCAGAAACGGTACACAACAAAGGTACGGTGGGGAAAAAAGTATTTAGTCAACCACCAATTGTGCAAGTTCTCCCACTTAAAAAGATGAGCGAGGCCTGTAATTGACATCATAGTTAGACCTCAACTATGAGAGACAAAATGAGAAAACAAATCCAGAAAATCACATTGTCTGATTTGGATAGAATTTATTGGCAAATTATGGTGGAAAATAAGTATTTGGTCACCTATAAACAAGCAAGATTTCTGGCTCTCACAGACCTGTAACTTCTTTAAGAGGTTCCTCTGTCCTCCACTCATTACCTATAGTAATGGCACCTGTTTGAACTTGTTATCAGTATAAAAGACACCTGTCCACAACCTCAGTCACACTCCAAACTCCACTATGGTGAAGACCAAAGAGCTGTCGAAGGACACCAGAAACAAAATTGTAGCCCTGCACAAGGCTCGGAAGACTGAATCTGCAATAGGCAAGCAGCTTGGTGTGAAGAAATCAAATGTGGGAGCAATAATTAGAAAATGGAAGACATACAAGACCACTGATAATCTTCCTCTATCTGGGGCTCCATGCAAGAGCTCACCCCGTGGGGTCAAAATGATCACAAGAATGGTGAGCAAAAATCCCAGAACCACACAGGGGGACCTAGTGAATGACCTGCAGAGAGCTGGGACCAACGTCACAAAGGCTACCATCAGTAACACACTACGCCGCCAGGGACTTGAATTTGCAAATAAATTCTTTCCAATTCAGACAATGTGATTTTCTGGATTATTTTTCTCATTTTGTCTCTTATAGCTGAGGTCTAGCTATTATGTCAATTACAGGCCTCTCTCATCTTTTTTAGAAGGAGAATTGGTGGCTGACTAAATCCTTTTTTTTCCCCACTGTATATCAGGGAATACGTTGATAAAGAATCCCTCACATCCCTTGATAGTGCAGAAAGGAAAAACCCATGATGATGTTGATGATGATGATGTGAACCAACAGAACAGTGAACAACCGTAAGATAATGATGATTGGGTTTGGACACACAAAACATAACTTTTACTCAAATTAATTACAAAAATTAGTCTGAAAACTTAAATAGTGGGAGGAATTGATATACTAAATTTCCTCTTGTGAATAGATAAATTGATTCATTGACACTCCTACTTTACTGTTTGCTATTGTTATATTTTGATGAGTCCATTTATCTATTCATATGACAGATGAGTTTTTACATATCAATTCCTCTGTCTAAGTTTTTAGACTTAAATGTTATTCAACTAGATTAAAACTCTTACAGGTCAGGATAGAAATTGGCAGCTACGTTGGGAGGGTCCATATTAGTGGGCCCCCTTCTAAGATACCCATGTTCCCTAAAAGGACATAAGAAAAATAGATATCCTGATATCCCTTTAAGAGTAAGTTAACAAGTTTACGAAGACAATAATCATTAAATACTGCACAAAGCGGTGCTAAAATGGTTAAACATAAAGACCATTGCTATCTTATACAGTAAGTCAGAAATTAATAGGGTCAATTGTTCTGTGTCTGCAAAATAGACTCCATCTGTCAAGACTGCAAAATTACTTACATGAAATATTCATATTATTTTAACACAAGTTACACTTGCACTAATGAAAACTTTTATAGGGTAAGCAAAAGCTTCAACATTTCTTTTCTGGTAAGTGCATGTTAATTATAGCAGATAGCATGCTGCTTCTGCCTTAGTTTTAACCTGTCAATGTAAGAATTTCAAACACAGTGCTCAATTACTGCACTAAAAGTCTTTACTTGAATGAACAAAACAGTGAGTTCAGACTATGCATTACATTATCAGTTTATTAGGTTAGAATACAGGGTTAGGCCTTGTGTATAGGACAATCCCTTGTGCAGTAGGATGTACAGTGACACAGAGAATGCGCAGTGATTTATAACATGGTCTCGTGGTGGATTAGGAAATAGAGATAGAGAAATGTATAGTAATATAAAATAATTACACCACCTCCCCCCCATGAAGAAAACATAGTCCGCACATTACTTACGGTAGAAATCTTTTAGGGTAGAAATACACAAAACTATTTTAACCCAATCACGTTGGGGGTGTGATGCTATGGAGAACCATGATGGTCCCCTGCACCATGGTTTTTAAATTAGTTTAATGAGCGACCTAATGGATTTGTAGGTAAACTGCCTTTCTTACCAGCAAAATTTTTCCAGTTGTCTAAATTGTTCAGAAAGGTGTTTCAAGTAAGTAATCGATGACTGTGTGTTAAGCCTTGTGGATACAAACACACTAATTGATTACAAACTTTCCAAACAGTTTAGATAGGTACAAAAAGCTTGCTGGTAATAAAGGCCGTTTAATTGGAGCGCAGTTAAAACTGCACCAAAACTGCACTGTGTGCAAGCACCCTAACAAGCAGTGAAAACTGATGAACATTGTTAAAATCAGGTGTTTAGATGTAAATCCATGTGTCTGCTCAGTAAGCTTACTGACTATCACTGGGGCAGGGTGCCATTGTGGCTCTTGTATGCCTCATGGCTGCACAAAAACATGTATGTGTATTCCTTTTCTTATGCTTAAATTCTAGTCATTTGCAAAGGGGGAATCTTCTTACAACAGAAAAACCAACATACCAATGTGATATAACTGTATGATATTGATAAGGAAGTAAAAAATTTTTAAAAAGTTCAGAACCCATGCTTTTACCAATTTACAAATATATAAAGAAAAACAATAAAAAAGGAAACATAATTGGTATTGCTACCCCCATAAAAGTACAATCTGTTAAATGATAATATTAGTAATCCCCCAACAAATGCCAATATTGTGGTTTTCTTGGTTGCTTCGGCCCTGCAAAACTTTGGTAAACGAGTGATTAAAGAAGTTGCATGTGTCCCAAAATGGTAAAACAAATTTTTTTTTTTTCTTTTTAGTATCCCAATACATTATAAGGAACACTATATGGTTTGAATTAAAAAAATGCAACTTGTCCTGCCAAAAACAAGCCCTCATGTGGCTGTCTAGATATATAGATATAAAAAATAAAAAGATATAGCTCTTATAAGGCAGGGAAGAAAAAAACGTACGCAATGTAAACAAAAAATTGCTGCAGCAGGAAAGGGTTAAGGAATTTGCACATATGCTACATGATAATTTTCATACAGATTATATTGCTAGCAACTAAGGCAGACATGTATGATCGGGTTTTTCACCCTTTTCTGGCATCAAATGCGACAAAGTGAGCCGACTACGATGTCTAATGCGCCTAACACATGTGTTAGGTGCATTATTCATAATTCTAATGCACCTAACATGTGGGGGTGTTCTGGGGGTGTGTCGCACCACACTTGTAATATTAGACACATATATGAATGTGTTTCAGCAAAACGAAGCGCATTATTGCTCGGACAGACAGACCTATTTCAATGTGCTCTGCCTGAGGAGTCGAAGTAGAGCTAGATTTGCTATTGGGGAAAAAAATGTCCAATATTTCTCAACTTACACCAGTGCAATAATAAAAAGTAATTTCTGATAATTATCAAACTATAAAAAATAAATTATTTAAATTTAATAAAACATGCTATGATATAAAATTAATATAAATATATATATATATATCAAAAATATAAAAATATCTCCTATAAAATGTATTTAAAATTAAAAGAATCTAAAACTAATTTTACATTAAATAACCCACTGATGATGATGATCAGACTTTTACATTTAAAATTTTCTACTACATTAAATTTCAAATGTATTTTTGCTGCTCTCACCCTTTATTCTTTGGTCCTCCAAGCATGATCAGTACCATAGTTTCTATTCACTGACATGCTATTCTAATGAGTTTTCTCTTATTTCCAGCCTATATATAACCTTTATACATGTTTGACATATGCGCCCAAGTTTCGTAACGCACTAAACACACAGGCGAGGTGCAATGAACTTTAGACACCATTTATGAACAAACAAACCACTTTCATACATTCAGGCGTATTATACACTGAAAAACAGATGAGAAAATGAACTTTGATGCACCTAGTTCCATACATGTCTCCCTAAGTCTTGACTCTTTTTATGAACTGGCTAAGCTTATCCTAAACTTTTACCAGCTTTCTGGCTTGGCAAAAACAAGCTAGATTCCATCTTGGAACATTTAACAAAGCCATGTGATAAACATATGTATTGTAATGTTGAAAAATACTCCAAAGGCAATATAGAAATGTACAATGAGAACACAATAGCAAAAGCTATATGGATTATTTCATTTACCAGTATAATTGGGCTCAGTGGGACCATCTACAAGGCTCTGATGGAGTCTACATATACATTATGGATCTCTTCTCCCCTACAAGTAAGGTGAAACCTTAGTTAGCAATAACGTTATCTAATAATAAACTGAAAGTGAACCTGTAATAGATTATGCCCCTTTGCTGAGGACAGCACAAACTAGTGACAGACATGCTGTTTCCAGCGCTGTGTCTCTTATTCTTTAAGATGCTGTAGTTTTCGAGCATTTAGTGCTCAAATCTGGCAGTTTTCAGCCAGAAAAGAGTCAAAGAGTCAGGTTTTTTTCAAACCCCACCCATCTGAGGCTAGCCCCACCCATCTCAACTGATAAACCTATTACTTTGAATAGGTAGAAACATGTGAATAACTTTCAGTGGGTGGGGCTAGCCATTGGTGGGAGAGGCTAACACCTGCTCATGAATAATATTTGAGGGGTAAACGCTCTAAAACTACAGCATCTTACAGAATAAGGGACACAGTGCTGGGAAGAGCAGGTCTGGCTCCGGCTTGTGCTGTCCTCAGCAAGGGGGGCATAACCTATGTGATAGGTTGTCTTTAAACATTACAATTATCAAATTTTAATATTTTGCAAAGGACATACGTGAAAATCTTGAAGTGTAACTAAGCTGAATACATATCATTTTGCACTTTATATTATTCACAATGCAACCCAGTCTGTTGAGATATTACTGTGTATGCTAAGCTGCTCTCTTTTTGGAAAGACACAGAAAGCCTATCATGAAATCAGAGCTCATCCCACTGAATGAACAACTCGAGTCTTTGCTACATCTATACATTACATTTACGTCTCTTTGGTGAATAAACAGCAGTCACATTGCTTTTCGGATACTTGCCTTACATCTGTAGGAAGATAAATATTTTCCATTTGGGAAAGATGAATTTGATGATTAAGCTGTGAGATGAAACAGAGCGCTAGAAAATATGCACGGTACATAAAAAACCAAATCAGAAGCAAACATATGAATTTACAATGAGTCTTTTATGGTGCGGTAACTTTAATACCTGTACCAATATATGAATGTGGTTATGATGACCTATTTTAACCCCCTTAATGCAGAATCATTTACATCATTTGTTGAAGTTATTTATTGTACCATGACATATATGTGTTCACATTATGAGTGCAGTGGCCAAGCTGTGACAGATGGGAGGGGCACCTGCAGTAACAGATAACTTTGATCTGAGGTGTTTAACCCCTTAAGCTATGTTCACACGGCTAAGTTTGGGCCGTATTTCGGTCCGTAATTAGGCGCCAAAGTGCGCAAATTACGGGCCGAAAACGGCCCATTCATTACTGTAATTCACAGTTCTCATAGAGAACTATGGATTACGTCTCCTCTCCACGACCGGCAAAGCCGCCGGGCGGGGAGATAATTGACATGTGAATTACTAGCCGCAAATAGCAATTCAAGTCTATGGGCCGGCGAAGTGCCGGCCCCCTGCTCAGTCCCCCGCCCCGCCCCCACTAACGGCGTAAATGCGGGGTGTAATTACGCCTTGCAAATACACCGTGTTAACATAGCCTTAAATCCCATGGTCAAAAGCAACCGTGACATCTAAGTGGTTTGACATCCATCAGCACCCCACAAATGCAGTTGTGGGAGGTCATGTCAGCCATGGTCCTAACATGGCAGTATTTCTATTGGGCTATCTGACAAGTAATAATGTCTTTGTATACTGACTGAATAGTCCCTTAGTCAGACTAAAAAAATTGTGGTATGAAGTGTTTTTATTTAGAATAAGTGTTAAAAACATTCCTATATGGTACTGATACAGATAGAGTTGCTTGAACAGCAGTTTGGCTAAACTTTCAATATATTCAAACATTCTGAACCCAAATCTCATTGAAGTTTATTCTTGATGTGTTCCAGTTACTGGAAGCAATTACAGCAGCCAAATGTCTCCAAATTGCATGATGTTCGAGTTAACCTTATGCCCTAATCCTAATGACTAAAATAACAGTTAATATGTTGATGAAATCACATTCCTTTTTTATCACCTCTGCTCCTAAAAGTGATCAAATTAATCATAAGTCCCATTTATCCCAAAAGTTATGTCACATTTTTGTATGATTTCTCTGTAAATGGCTAGTGTAGGGAAATGGATAGTGTAAGGACTGGCAGGTTACTAGGAACCTTGATGTGGTTTGCAAGCTTGGGAAAATATAGTGGCCAGTGTATCAACTAATACCTCAGATTTGATATTTTTCCAGTATGTCATTTTTTTGCCCGAAACACTGTGGAGCAGAGGGTGTCAATATTTTGTGCTTTACACCTAAAAAGTGCTGGGCAGCCCGGCTACTTGAATAATAGAGGCTTCATAGGCTTTAAGCCAGCATGGTGTACCACATGTATCTGTGTAAATGGCAGCACCCTTTGCATCGCCTTATCTATAGGCAATTATAATACCAGCAATCACCTCCCTCATACATAGAAGGCTGTAAGTGGATGTATTTTTGCATTTGTGCAGTCTCCTCATGTTTTATACTGTTGCATACTGGTGTGAATTGGTACTTACTTAATGTGCAGTTTTTCATCATTCAGTTGCTCCCCTAGTGGAGGGGTGTGTGAGCTTCTGCTCATTAGTTATCTGCACCTGTTTTATCTTTCCCAAGTAGCACAGGGGCTTGTGTTGCCTCCTACTGGGTTCAGTCTATAGTCCAACGGTATATACTGGTAGCTATATTATTGTTGTCGGTTACACCCGTCACTCAGTCAGGAGATCTGCAACTCCCTCCATTGGAAACCATATGTATACACTGAGTGGCAACTTATTAGTTAAATGCAATTTATTATATCAAAACAGTAGCACCACGGCTTATGATAAGAACAGGCAAAGTTACTTGCGCGTAGTGGTAGAGCACTCGGTGATCCGACAGTCCAAATTTATGGAAAAAAGTCACTTATGCAGCCGCATAGTGGAGCGTCTCCTCTCGTGTCCAGGAGTACGCAATGGAGTGTCCAGCTGGACAGGCGGGCAGTGAGCGCAGGCGCATGACATTTCGAGAGGCACCTCCTCTCTTTCTCACGCGGCCGCATAAGTGACTTTTTTTCATAAATTTGGACTGTCGGATCACTGAGTGCTCTACTACTAAGCGCAAGTAACTTTGCCTGTTCTTATCATAAGCCGTGGTGCTACTGTTTTGATATAATAAATTGCATTTAACTAATAAGTTGCCACTCAGTGTATACATATCAGTCTATAGTCCAGCCATTAAGATGTAAGTATTGTCTTATGGTTGTGTTTTTGACCCAAAGATGCAACACATTATTTACCGTGCACGGTAAATGGAACAAAAAAAATAAATAAATAAAAAATAAGGGAGAATGTTTCCATTTCTTTACCACAAAAGAGTTAATTAAAACAAATTAATAAGTTGTATGTACTCCAAAATGGTTCCAGTGAAAAAATACAACTAATGCAGCAAGAAACAGTCCCAATTATATGTTGATGGAAAATTAAAAAAAAATATTGATTCTTGGAATGCAGTGCTGAAAAAAAAAATGCAAGTCATTAAGAACAAAATAGATGTGGATGTTAAGTTACGTTCTTATAGGAGTTGCATGCTCAGTGGGATTGTTTAGGGTTTCTGAACATGGTGTTCATAGCTTTCATCCCATGGTGAGTGTCATTCCTGTTTTTATCACATACTGTATATACTGTATATACATATTTTGCACATTTGATATGATTTTTTTTTATTTTTTATACTGATCACAATTTTTACATGAAGTGTATGGATACATATGTATAGTTCACTATTTTTTATCACTTAGTGATGGAATTAGGTTTGATTACTCCATATGCACTTCTGCACTGTGCTTGATAAAGGTCCCATCGAGAAGCTAAAACCTTGCATGGAAATGTGGGTGAATAAAAGTTTGAAAAGTTTTCTGAAATGTTTCTGGCGGTGCTGCTTCTATCTTGTTTGGAGATCGTTTGGTGGAGGCTTAGGCCTGTACCCCTGTTCCAGCAATGTTGGTTCTCTCCTTGGGCCTTCTGTTGACTTCTCTCTCTCCCTATGGTCAGCTGTAGCTGCTGATTGGTTGCAGAAGTCATGTGACAATGTCTGACATCACAGTTCTGAGTCTTTATTTCTGACAAGTGACATTGGTTGTAGTGGCCATTGCCCAATCAGAAGCTGGAATGTTCTTACCATTGGGGGCCGAAAGTCAGCAGAAAAGCTGGGGACGGGGTCAATTGTGTGTGACCAGAAACTAGCATATAAGTGTTAGAGACTGTGATTGCAGGATCAAACTATTCAGGTTTGTTTGGAGTTGGAAAGATTGGTTCTTGATTTTTATATCAAACCATTTGCAAAATTGCTTCATTTTATAATTTAGGTGCATTGGAGCAAAACATGATTGCAAAGATAAAGATATTGTAGTAAGCGGTTACACTCGGGTAAATCTTTGTGTAAACCTGCTGAATGATCCTCATTCCAATATTTCTACAGAATGTAATGCTCAGATCAGCATTTTCACATAGGGCGAAAGTCATCATGATTTAATTGCTAGGCACATAACAAATTTTAATTTGAAATTTGACACAGATTACGTATCTGATTTCACGTCAAAATCCACAGTCCGCTCTGTAGTTAATACAGTGAGCTACAATGCAGATTTTTTTTTTTTTTACGCCATGGGTTTCAAATTCATGTTTCGGACAAAAATGAATGGACATATCCAGTCACTGAATCAGATCCTTTTTGTATTCCATGTTGATTAGGTGTGACAAAAATTAAACTGCACCCAAATCAAAAATGAAAACACTCTATGCAAAGTTAAAGTGACTTATTGACATCCATGGTATTGCCTTGTATTTCTGCTTTGGTTTCGACATCTGTTTTTTTTGTTTTAAAAAAAAAAAAAAAGTGTGAACCTAGTCAGAGATGGCTCTGCATTATTCAACCAATTGCAGAGAACTGCCTTCTGACAAGTTTTAAACTTGGCTTCATTGTTGGTGAACACATTTGATATTTCTAATCTTAATGGTTAATGATGTTAAATCTTAAGGATTACTTTGTAATTTTAGGCCACAGACAGAGAAGGAGATCCAATCACGTATTTAATACAAAATGGAGATCCTCAGAAAGTCTTTAACCTAACTGTAAGGTAAGATATCCAACTTTAAGTCATTGTTGAGCTGCTTGACTCTTCTGTTTGCTTTGACTCAAAGGCCCTTGTTTTTATAGACTATTAGCCAAGAAATGTTAAATTGATGCTTTAAAGAGTACCCATCACCTTCAGACAAACCTTATGAAGTAACAGGACTAAAATACAAACACTTTCTCAAATAAGCTTCATTAGGAAAACCAAAGCATTTCACCTGTATTTCAGTTTTTAAAAAAGTGCTGGCCCTTTAAGACAGCTCTGAAGTCAGGCCAAGTCCACACATGACAGCTTGATGGATGACTGTGATGACAGTTGTAAGTTCCTGAGCTGGGAGAGTCCACAGTGCAGGGGGGAGCCTGTAAATCTACATCATGTGCACACCACCAGCAGTGTATTATAGATGCCTGTGTGCTATGGAAGAGGAGGCTGAAGCAACAGGTAAACTCTGTCACACTGTTTCCATAGGCTCTGTCTACACTGTACAGAAAAAACATCAATTTTTTAAGTTTTTTTTCATTTTCTCAAAACACTGAAAAAACGACTGAAAACATCTCCCATAGACTTCTATTGTAAAAACCTCCTGCTGTCTACACTGAGCTTCTTTTTTCTGCTTGTTTTTTTACTGGTCGTCTTTTGTAACATGTTGTAAAAAACGCCAGAAACGGGGGGGAAAATTTACTACAGGAGTCTATGTAAAGCGCCGGACGTTTTCTTGCCGCGATTTTTCAATGAAAACCCACCCAGGACATTAGTCCCTTCTATAGTGGGTGTTACAGTTTATACTTTTTTTCAATTCTGCATACAAGTGTTTGATGTGTCTTCGTTCGTACCGTTTGTAATAAAATGATCATTTTTGATCATCGTTTTTTCCGCAATTCAAGATTTTTGCTCTAATGACGCTAAATATACGTTGTTTTTTTAAGGATTTTGGTGCTATAATCCTTTTCTTAGAAGATTTTGTTGCTTAGAAGTAATCTCGCTTGTGACGCTAAAAATATTTTTTTTTTTACGGATCTTGGCGCTAAGATTTTTTTTACAGATTTTGGCGCTATTAAAGTTATCTCCTTTTTGTTGATAAAAATACTTTTTTCTGGATTTTTGGCGCTATTAAAGTTCTCGCTTTTGTTGCTAAAAAAAAGTTTTTTGGTGTTAAGATACTTTTTAATGGATTTTAACACCAAAACACTCTTTTTACGGATTTTGGCCCTAATAAAGTTATCTTGCTTTTGTCGCTAAAAATAATTTTTTTTACGGACTTTGGCACTAAAATACTTTTTTACAGATTGACGCTAAGAAATTTATCTTGCTTTTGTTGGCAAAATACGCATTTTTTTTACGGATTTTAGCACCAAAATCCACAAAAATAAAGTTCACACTTTTGACGCTAAAATCCTTTTTTTTTAATGGATTTTAATACTAAAATACGTTTTTTTTTACAGATTTTGCCGCTATTAAAGTTATCTCGCTTTCGATGCTAAAAATCCTTTTTTCTTACAGATTTAGGAGATAAATTTAAATCCGTAAAAAGCCGGATTTTTAGCAGCAAAAGCGAGATAACAGTAGCGCCAAAATCCATAAAAAAAGTACTTTTGGCTACAAAAGCAAGATAATTTTACTAGTGCCAAAATCCCTAAAACTACTACAAGCTTCCATAATGTGCTTTCCATCTCCTTTTGTAGGGTGGAGTTACATCCAATGGCTTAATTTATGCACACATTGAAAATCAGACTTGAAGACAAGCAATAAACGTAACCGCGCCAAAAACGCAAATTGCAAGAATAAACTGCCGTTTTTTCAGCTGCTTTTGACAGGCAGTGGACAGAAAACTCAGTTTTTAGTATTTGGCTTTCAGGTAATTTTTTTGTCCACTGCAGTGTAGACATAACCTTAGTGTGCTATGCCTGCTGTACTGTATGTAGTGAGACTCAGATGACTCTATACAAGCAGCTGTGCCCTCTGCTCCCCCTGCACAGTTGGTATCTCCCAACAGATTGATAAGGATCTCCTGAGCTACAACGTGAAAGTAAAACCTGTGTCCCTGTAAAACTGAGGGAAACCCTCTGGATTGCTAATGACATGTATTTGAGAAAAGTCTTATAATTTCATCTTCTATAAATTTTTGTGTGTTTGTGTGGAGGTGATAGGTACTCTTTAAGGTTTTGACTCTTTGAGTGACATTTTGTCAGTACATTCGTAATAATAAATCCCTGCTGTTTGGAATATCAGAAGGCATCAGATGTTCCATGTCCATATAAAAGTCCAGAGCCACAGGTTAAGTGTATTTATATATTTAAGATTCTTTTATAATTTATTGTTATATAGAAGGTCCACTGCAGAACCATCTTTTTCAAGAGTAAGGGAGAGATTACTGTCCATCATTTACTGTCATCATCCATTTTAAAATAAAGGTCTGCAGAATTTGAGGTGTGCATTGTAATGTTGTTATTACATATTAGACATTGCTATGTCAACACGTCAGTGAGTGACACAGAACAGTCTTCCTTTAAATGACTTCTACAGAAAGAGATAAGTGGTGTCTATGTAGCACTTTTATCCTCTAAATAATCATCATGTTTTGGACACAATTTTTCTGTTGGTTATAAGGCACATACCTATTCCACAGTGCTGCACACAATCTAATTCTCTCTTCTCTCTCTCTCTCTCTCTCTCTCTCGTCTCTGTCTCTGCTCTCTGTCTCTCTCTCTCTCTTGATGTGTATTAGACAAAATTCACATTTTCTGACCCCTTTTCACTTAGAGAAAGCTCTAATTCTTAGTACTTGTTAGTTTTACACTTCCAATTTGGATCAGTCAGTTTCTAACGAAATTTAAGTGCTATGATTTGGGTCAGCCCAAATGGAATTTTAGTATCAATCAATAGAAAATCATATCTAACCATATCTGTAACTTTAGCCCAAAGTAGAGGTTAGGAATTTTAGGCCTTTTAAGGCAGTGCTTTCAGGTCTACCAGCACTGTTGCTCCTACATGCTAGCCTTATGTAACATGAAGCTGAAAGTGACATCAAAGAGGAAGCAGCAGGCCTAGTAATTATATACTGCTGATGTTATAGTGGCAGAGCGACCTTAGGTGGTCACAGGTTTCTGCCACTCAGATTTTTCACTGGTCTCAGTGGGGGAAGGTAACTATTTTGTGTCAGTAGCCATAGGTTGCTGACATATGTAGCTAGCATGGCTGCTATGCGGCAAATTATGGATTGCTTTCCTGAAACGGCTATAGTTTTGGGTGGGTGGTCAGGACAGACTTTTAGTAGCTCTTTGGAGACCTATTAAAATCGTGGTAATCCAGGTGATCAGGGGATATAGTTTGCTACCTGGCAGTGAAGCACTAGTGGAGCTGGAGCTGGAGCTGTGGATCCCCCACCCCAGAGGCTTGAGAGAAGCCCTAACCCAGTAGGAAACTGGGTAAAGTGTGAGAAAGTGTTTTGTGCGTCTGGGCATGTGCCTGAAATTATTTATCTATATGTATATATATTTATTTAATATAATATATATATATAAAATATATAATATATATATATATATATATATATATATATATATATATATATATATATATATATATATCTGCAGTGCAGTCAGAATCAAAGCTAGCTGCCACTTATCATTTATAATGCAGACATATTTGATACAAGGGAAGATGTAGAGTAGTATGAGATATAACTAATAGACTAATAGATATCTTGTATAATGCACTGTCAAACAGCAGAACTTCTTGCCCCCCAGCCTCCATGCCATTTATGATGTCTTTTATATATAAGAGGAGGCTCCTCAGGTACAAGTGCATGAGTGTGTATATTGGTATCAGATATAACTGGTGGATATTCTGTAAAATACCCCTTTCTGAAAGCCACACCACCTTATATCATGGAAATTTTAGTTCTGAGCTAATCCATTACATTGATTGTGTGGAACAAAAGCCTCCGTTTCTCCGCTTTCCATTAAAGCTATAACACCAATTTTCATCAATATCATTGGTGAATACAGCACCTTGGGTATAGGCCCTTGCCCTAAGAGGCTGACACTAGGCAAAAATCAAAGGTGTTGGTTCTGCCTGGATGGATATCCCTTCTACTGATGCCAAGTGACTCAGTTTCAACCTAGTGTCCATAGGAGGCAGATGCTGCTTGGCAGATCTGCTGCATTTTTTATTCTAGTTTTATTTCTTTTTCCTTTCAGGAGGTGACGGAGTTTTTGTCACCTGTCCGGGGGATCGTCAATATGGTAATCACTGTGATGGTGATTTCCCCTGAGGGTGTCAGTAAACCAGACATCCGATGTCTGTTTCTCCTTATACACCGGTCACCACCCCCCACTTACCATCCTTGCGGTTTTGTTTTGGATTCCTGTAACCCTATTCTTTAGGGTGCTTGGTATCGAAGGAGTGATTCCATGTACACCCAAAGATGTCGGATTGGCAAGTTTCCCTTCCTCTTCTGTTTGGAGGTTTTTTTTGTTTTTCTTTTTTTTATGGTGCACCATGTGTCCTTGCACAGCGTTCTTTTGCTCAGTTCTTTAGGGTTCCCTCCCTTTATTCTCCAGGGGGCTGTAGGAACTCTTTTCCTTGTAGCTCCCTGGCAGCGGCCTTCCACGGTGAAGCCACGCTGCTGCACACTTTCACATTCCACCACCATTTGTTGCTGTTTGTTTCCTCTCCATTGGGCAGCAGAGGCCTTTTTGCTCCTTTGTGGCCCCTCTGACAGTCTGTTGCGATACAGCACAGGTTTGACTGAGCTGTCTTTTATTTGGAACTATGAAAAGGTTGGAATAAAATCCCCAGAAATGCTCAGACTCAGATACAAGGATGACGCCTGGCCAGGAGAGATGGTCGGGGAAGTTAAAAAAAAAAAAAAAAAAAAAAGGGTTAGCTGAGGGAGTGTATACGAAGGGGATCTTGTATCCTGATGAAATGACTTCCAGACTTCCAGGTCAATGACATCTGGGTTCGGGAAGTCATCACATCAAGAAACAAGATCCACTATGTATGCGTTCCCTCAGCTAACTTTTTTTTACATCCACACCCACAGTCAAACCTGTGTTGGTACTCAAGTAGCTCAACCGTTATGCACAGGTCCCCAGGTTCCACACGGCATCTCTATTGCCCAGTCCCACCATTGTTTTCTTTGTTTTGTGGTGAGTTCGCTGCATTTCCAATTTGTGGCTCTGCCATTTAGCCTCGCTACAGCTTCAAGGGTATTCACCAAAGTCTTGACACCTCTCTTCAGGGGCTTTGACATTATCCCTTAGATGACCTTCTTGTGACGGCTCTTTCGCAATGCGCTAATCTGGACAGCATCAGAATCACCCTGGATAGCAACTGGTGGTTGGTGTCTCCTGCGTTACTTCATGTGAAGTCCTTTTTTCCTCAATGATAAATTATCACCATTTATTCCAGCACCTTGGAGTGGAGAGCTGTATTTGGCTCCCGGATGACACAGGGTCTGTGGTCCCCCAGGGAATTCCATCTACAGAATAATATTCTGGAACTCAGAGCTATCTTCCTAGCACTTTCTCATTGGTTTCCTCTTCTTAAGAGTCACTCAGTTTGGACCCAGTCCAATAACACCATGGTGGTGGCTTTTTTAATCTTCAGAGAGGTACCAGCAGCCGTACAGTTTTCCTGGAGGCCTTGAGGATCTTTCGCTGGTCAGAGTGCTTGGTTTTGTCCCTGTCAGCAATTTTCATTCCAGGGGTGGAGAACTGGATCACTGATCACCTCAGCCAGACAACAGTGGATTCATGGGAGTGGTCTCTTCTACCAGAGGTGTTTCAGCTTCTTTGATGGAGGTGGAGCACAACAGATGTCGATCTGTTCGCATCCTGTCTCAACTATATGCTCCTGAATTATGTATCTAGATCCTAGGATCTTTTGGCAATCGCCGTAGTTGCATTGGTTCTTTCTTTGAATCAGTGATCTACCTTTTCCTCTCTCTGGCCCTTCTCCCTTGAGTGCTAAAACGCCTCAAGAATGAGAAGGGGGGGGGAAAAAAAAAAAAAAGGGAAAAAATTTTTTCCCCCCAAAAAATTTTTTCCCCCCCCCCTTTGGGGGCCGCCCCAAAAGGGGGGAAAATTTAAAAACCCCCCCCCCCTTTTTTTTTTTTTTGGGGGGTTTTTTTTTTTTTTTTTTAAAAAAGGGGGAAAAAAACCCCCTTTTGGGGGCCCGGGGTTTTTTTAAAATTTAAAAAAAAAAAACCTTTTTTTCCCCCCCCAAAAAAAAAAAAACCCCCAAAAAACCCCCCCCAAAAAAATTTTGGGGTTTTTTTTTTTGGGGGGGTTTTTCCCAAAAAAAGGGGAAAAAAACCCCCCTTTTTAAAAAAAAAAAAAAAGGGGGCCCCCCAAAAAAATTTTTTAAAAAAAATTTTAACCCAAAAGGAAAATTTTGGGGGGGAAAAGGAAAAAAAAAAAAAAAAATTTTATTTTTTTTTTTTTTTTAAAAAAAATTTTTTTTAAGCCAAATTTAAAAAAAAGGGGTTTTTAAGGTTTTAAACCCCCCAAAAAAAAAATTTTTTTAAAAAATTTTTTAAAAACCCCCCAAAAAAACCCCCTTTTTAAAAAAATTTTTTTTAAAAAAAAACCCCCCCAAAAATCAAAAAAAAAACCCCCCCCGGGGGGGTTTTTTTTTTAATTAAAAAAAAAAAAAATTTTTAAAAAGGGGGGAAAAATTTTAAAAAATTTTGGGTTTTTTTTTTTTAAAACCCCCCCAAAACCCGGGAAGAAAAAAAAAAAATTTGGAAAAAAACAAAAAAAAGGGGGCCAAAAAAAAACCCGGAAAAAAACCAAACCCCCCGGGGCCCCCCCCGGGGAAAAAAAAAAAAAAAGGGGGGGAAGGCCCCCCCCCAAAAACCCCAAAAAACCCAAAAAAAAATTTTTCCCCCCCGGGAAATTTTTTTAAAAAAAAAACCCCCCCCAAAAAAGGGGAAAAAACCTTTTTAAAAAACCCCCCAAAAAAAAAAAAATTTTTTTTTTTCCCCCCCCAAAAAAAAAAATTTTTTTAAAAACCCCAAAAAAAATTTAAAAACCCCCCCCTTTTTTTTTTGGGCCCCCCCCAAAAAATTTTTAAAAAATTTTTTTAACCCCAAAATTTGGGGGGAAAAAAATTTTTTTTTTTTTTAAAAAAAAGGGGGGAAAAAAAAATTTTTTTTTTTTAAATAAAAAATTTTTAAAAAAATTTTAAAAAAATTTTTTCCCCCCAAAAATTTTTTGGGTTTAAAAACCGGGGGGAAAAAAAAAAAACCCCCCCTTTTTTTTAAAAAAAAACCCCCTTTTTTTTAAAAAACCGGGTTTTTTTCCCCCCCAAAAAAACCCCCAAAAAAAAATTTTAAAAAGGGGGGGGAAAAAAAAAAAATTTTTGGGGGGCCCAAAGCCGGGAAAAGAAAAAAAATTTTTAAAAAAAAAAAAAAAAAAAAAAAAAATTTTTTTTAAAAAAAGGAAAAAAAAAAAATTTTTAAAGAAAAAAAAAACCCAAAAAAAAAAAGGGGAAAAAATTTTTTAAAAAACCCCGGAAAAAAAGGGGAAAATTTTGGCGGAAAAAAAAAAAATTTTTTTTTTTTGGGGGGGGGGTTTTTTTTTTGGGGGGGGGCCCCCTTTCCCAAAAACCCCTTTTTTTTGGGGGGGAAAATTTTTTAAAAGGGGAAAAAACCAACCCCAAATTTTAAAAAAAAAAAAAACGGGGGCCCGGGCTTTGCCAAAAAAAACCCCAAAAAAAAAAAAACCCCCAAAAGGTTTTTTTTTTTGGGGGGAAAAAAACCCCCCCGTCCCCCAAAAAATTTTTTAAGGGGCCCCGGGGTTTCCTTTTTTTTTAAAAAAAAAAAAAGGGGGGGGGGGAAAAAGGGGTTAAGGGGAAAATTAACCCTTTTTTTTAATCCGGGGGGGTTTTTTTTTTTGGAATGGGGGAAGGGAAAAAAGGGGGCCCCGGCCCCGGGGTTTTTTGGGGGGGGGGGGGGCCCCAAAAAAAAACCCCCCCGGAAGGGGGTTTTTTCCCCCCAAAAAAACCCCAAAAACCCTTTTCCTTAAACCCTTTTAAAAAGGGGGGGTTTTTTTTTTAAAAAAATTTTTTAAAAGGGGGGTTTTTTTTTGGGGGGGGAAAAAAAAAACCCCCAGGGGGTTTTTTTAAAAAACAAAAAAACCAAGGGGAAAAAATTAAAAAAACCCCCCAAAAAAAAAAAAATTTTTTTTTCCCCCGGGGGGGGGGGAAAAAAAAGGGGGGGTTTATTTTTTTTTTAAAAACCCCCCCAAAAAGGGGGGGGAAAAAACCCCCCTTTTTAAAATTTGGGGGGCCCCAAAAAAAGGGGGGGGGGGGGGGGGGAAAAAAAAAGGGCCCGGGGCCCCAAAGGGGGGGGGGAAAAAACCCCCAAAAATTTTTAAAAAAAAAAAAAAAAACCCCCCCCGGGGGGGGAAAAAAACCCGGGGGCCCGGGGCCCCCTTGGGGGGTTTTTTTTTTTAAAGCCTTTTTTTTGGCCCGGGGGGGCCCTTTAAAAAAACCCCCCCCCCTTTTTTAAAATTACCCCCCTTTTTGGAAAAAAAAAGGGGCCCCCGGGGGGGCCCTTTTTTAAAAAAAGGGGTTTTTGGGTTGGGGGAAACCCTTTTTGGGGGGAAAAATTAAAATTTAAATTTTTTTTTTAAAAGGGGGGGGGTTTCTTTTGGGGGGGAAAAACCCCTTCCCTTTTTTAAAAAATTTTTTGGGAAAAAAAAAAAGGCCCCCCCAATTTCAAAAAGGAAAAAAAGGGGCCCCCCAACCCAAAAAGGGAAAAAAAAAAGGGGGGGAAGGATTAAAAAAAAAAAAAAAAAAAAACCCCTTTAAAAAAAAAAAATTTAAAAAAAAAAACCCCTTTAAAGGGGGGGGTTTTTTTTAAAAAAAGGGCTTTTTTTGGGGGCCCCCAAAAAGGGGGAAAAAAACCCCCAAAAAGACTTTTTTAAAAAAACCCCCTTTTTTTTGGGGAAAAAAAAAAAATTTCCCAAAAAATTTTTTTTAAAAAAGGGGGGGGGTTTTTAAAATTTTAAAAATTTTAAAAAAAAAAAAAAAAAAAACCCAAAAAGGGGTTTTGGGGAAAAAATTTTTTTGGGTCCCTTTTTTAAAACCCCCAAAAATTTTAAAAATTTGGGGGGGGGGGGTTTTTTTTTCCCCCCAAAAATTTTTAAAAAATTTGGGGGGGGGGAAAAAAAACCCCCAAAAAAAAAGGGGGAAAAACCCCCCCAAAAAAAAAAGGCCCTTTTCCCAAAAAACCCCCTTTTGGGGGGGGTTTTAAAAGGGGGCCCGGGGAAAAAATTTAAAAAAAAATTTAAAAATTTATTTTTTTAAAAAAAAAAAAAGGGGAAAAAATTTTAAAAAATTTTTTTGGGGGGTTTTGGGATTTTTTTTCCCCCCCCAAAAAAAGGGTGGGGGGGGGGGGGGGGGAGAAAAAACAAACGGGGGGGGGAAAAAAATTTTAAAAAAAATTTTTTTTAAAAATTTGGGTTTAAAAGTTTCTTTTTTTTTTTTAAAAATTTTTAATTAAAAAAAAAGGGGGCCCCCCCCAAAAAACCCAAAAAAAAACCTTTCCCCAAAAAAAATTTTAAAATTTTTTTAAAAACCCTTTTTTTTTTAAAAATTTTGGGAATTTTGTTTTTTTTTAAAGGGGGGAAAAAACCCCCTTTTAAAAAATTTAAAAAAAAATTTTTGGAATTTTTTTTAAAATTTTTGGGGGAAAAAAAAAAAAATTTTTTTTGGGGGGGGTTTTTTTTTTTTGGGGGGAAAATTTTTTTAAAAGGGGGGGAAAAAAAGGGGTTTTGGAAAAATTGGGTTTTTTTTGGGTTTGGAAAAAAAAAAATTTTTTTTTTTCCCCCAAAAACCCTTTTTTTTTTTTTAAAATTGGGCCCCAAAAAAAAGAAAAAAAGGGGGGGGGGGGAAAAAAGGGCCCCCCAAAGGGGGAAAAAAAGGGGGGGGGAAAAAACCGGGAAAAAAAAAAACCCCAAAAAGGGGGGGGCCAGGGGGGGGGGGGGGGGGTTTTTTTCCCCAACCCCCCAAAAAAAACCCCCCCCCGGGGGGGGAAAAAAGGGGGTTTAAAATTTTGGAAAAAAAAAAGGGGGCCCCCGGGCCCCCCCCCCAAAAAATTTTTTTAAAAAAAAAGGGGGGAAAAAAAAAAAACCCCTTTTTTTTTCCCCCATGAAAAAACCCCAAAAAAAAAAAAAAAAAAAAATTTTTTTTTTTAAAAACCCCCTTTTTTTTCCCCGGGGGGTTTTGGGGGGCCGGGCCCTTTTTTTTTTTTTTTCCCAAAAGGGGGGGTTTTTTTTGGTTTTAACCGGGGGGGGGGAAAAAAAAGGGGGGGCCCGGGCCCCCGGGGGGGGTTAAAAAAACCCCAAAATTTCCCCGGGGGGCCCCCCCTTTTTGGGGGGGAATTTTTAAAAAGGGGGGTTTTTAATAAGGGGGAAATTTTGGTTCCCCCCTTTTTTTTCCCCCCTTTTAAAAAAGGGAGGGGGAAAAAAAGGGTGGAAGGGGGGGGCCCCCCAAAAAATTGGGGGGGGGGGGGAAAAAAAGGTTTTAAAAGGGAAAAAAACCCCCCCCTTTTCCCTTGGGGGGGGGGGTTTTGGGGCCGGGGGAAAAAAAAACCGGGGAAAAAAAAAGGAAAAAAAAAACCAAAAAATTTTTTAAAACCCCCAAAAAAGGGGGAAAAAGGAACCCAAAAAAAAACCCCCGGAAAAAAAACCGGGAAAGGGGGGTTTCCCCCCGGGCCCCCCCCCCCCCCCCTTTTTAAAAAAAGGGGGGGAAAACCCCAAAGGTTTTTTGGAATTTTTTAAAAAAAAAAAAACCCCCCCCAAAAGGGGAAAAAGGGAGGGGGAAAAAAAAAAAAAAAAAAAATTTTTTTTTTTAAAAAAATTTAAAAGGGGTTTAAAAATTTTTTTAAAAGGGGGAAAAAAAAATTTTCCCAAAAATTTTTTAAAAAAAAAGGTTTGGGGGGGGAAATTCCAAAAAAAAACCCCCGGGGGAAAAAAGGGGGGAAAAAAAACCCCCCTTTTTGGGGGGGGGGGGGGGCCCAGGGTTTTTCCCCCCCCGGGGGCCCCGGGGCCCCTTTTTTTGGGGGGGGGGGGCCCCCCCCCAAAACCCCCCCCCTTTTTTTTTCTCTTTTTGGTTTTTAATTTTTTTTTTAAAATTAAAAAGGAACCAGGGGGGCAAAAAGGGGGGGGCCCCCGGGGGGGGGGGGGGGGGTTTTTTGGGGGGGGGTTTTTTTGGGGGGTTTTTAAAAAAAGGGGGGGGGGGGGGGGGGGGGGCCCCCCCCAATAAGGGCCCAAAAAAAAACCCCCCTTTTTAAAAAAATTTTTTCCGTGGAAATTTTAAAAAAATTTTTTTTTTTTCCCCCCCCCAAAAAAATTTCCCCCCCCCGGGGGGAAAAAACCCCCCAAAAAAATTTTAAAAAAACAAAAAAAAGGGGGGGAAAAAAGTTTTTGGTTTTCCCCCCCCCCTTTTTTTTTTCCCCCCCCCTTCGGGGGGAAAGGGTGGGTTTTAAATTTTTTTTAAAAAAACCCCTTTTTTTAAAAAAAAAAAGGGGTTTTTTTTCCCCCGGGGGGGGGGGTTTTGGGGGGAAAAAAAATTCCCCGGGGGGTTTAAAATTTGGGTTGGGTTTTTTAAAAAAAAAGGGAAAAATTTTAAAAATTTTTTCCCCCCCCAAAAAAAAATTTTTTTTGGGGGCCCCAAAAGAATGTTTGGGGGGGGGGAAACCCGGGAAAAAGAATTTTAAAGGGGGGGGAAAAAAGGGGGGAAAGGGGGGGAAAATTTTTTAAAAGGGAAAACCCCCAAAATTTTTTTGGGGTTTTTCCCCAAATAAAGGGGGTTTAAAAAAAACCCCTTTAAAAAAACCAAATTAAAAAGGGAACCCCCCCGGAAAAAAGGGGGGGGGGCCCCTTTCCCCTTTAACCCCCAAGGGTTTTCTTTTTAAAAAGGGTTTTGGGGGTAGGGGCAAAAAGGGGTTTTTTTTTCCCCCAAAAAAAAGGAAAAGGGAAGGGCGGGTTTAAAAAATTTTTTTAAAATTTTGGGGGGGGGGGGGGGGTTTTTTTAAAAACCCGGGGGGGGCCCCCGGGGAAAGATTTTTTTTTTTTTTTGGGGGGGGGAAAAAATTTGGGAAAAAGGGTTTTTTGGCCCCCCCCAAAAAAAAGGGGGAAAAATTTTCCCTTTTTAAAAATGAGGGGGGGGGGTTTTTGGGGGGGCCCAAAAAAAACTTTTAAAATTTTAAAATTTGGGGAAAAAAAAAAATTTTTTAAAAAAATTCCCCAAAAAGGGGGAAAAAAAAAAGGGGGGGGAAAAAAAAAAAAAATTTTTTTTTTAAAAAAAATTTTAAAAATTTAAATTTGGGGAAAAAAGGGGGGGGAAAAAAAAAAAAGGGGGGGAAAATTTTTTTTTTTAAAAAAAAAAAAAAAAAAAAAGGGGGAAACCCGGAAAAATTGCCAAAAATTTAAAAATTTAAAACCCCCCAAAAAAGCAAAATTTTTTAAAAAAAAAAACCCCAAAATTTTGGGGGGGGGGGGTTTTTTAAAAAAATTTTTAAAAGGGAAAAAAATTAATTTTTTTTTTTTCCCCCAAAAAAAAAAAATTTTTGGAAAAAAATTTTTGGGGGGGGGCCCCAAAAAATGTATTTTTTTAAAAAAGGGGGGGGAGGAAAAAGGGGTTTTGGTTTTCCCCAAAGGGTTTCCTGGGGGGGTTTTTTTAAAAACCAAAAAATTTTTAAAATTTTTTGGGCGGTTTTTAAAAAAAGGGAAAAAAAAAAAAAAAAATCCCCCAAATTCCCGGGGGGTTTTTTAAAAAAAAATTAAAAATTTTTTGGTTTTTCCCAAATTTTTTTTTTTTTTTTTTCCCCCCCCGGGGGGGAAAAAAAAAAAAACCCCCCAAAAGAAAAAAAAAACCAAAAAAAAAAACCCAAAAAAAAAAAAATTTTTAACCCCAAAAAAAAAAAAAAAATTTTTTGGGAAAAAAAAAAAGGGGGGAAAAAGGGTTCAAAAAAATTTTTTTTTTAGTTTAAGGGTTTTTTTTAAAAGAAAAGGGGGAAAAAAACCCTTTTTAAATAATGGGCCCAAAACCCCAAAAACCCTTTCCCAAAAAAATTTTTTTTAAAAAAACCCCCCAAAAAAAACCCAAAAAAATTTAGGGCAAAAAAAACCCCCTTTTTTTCCCCCCAAAAATTTTTTTTCCCTTTTTAAAATTAAAACCCCCAAAACCCCAAAATTTTTTCCCCCCCCGGGGGAAACCTTAAAAAAAAAAAAAAAAAAAAAATTTTTTTTAAAAATTTTTAAACCCCAAAAAAAAACCCCCAAAAAATTTCCAAAAAAAATTTTAAAAAAAAAAAAAAAAAAGGGGGGGGGGGGCCCCCCCAAATTAAAACCCCAAAATTTTAAAAAAACCCCAAACCCCCCCAAAAATTTGGAAAATTTTTTTTTGGGGGGGGCCCGGGAGAAATTTTTTTGGGGGTTTTTTCCCCCCCGGCTTTTCCCCCGGGAAATTTCGGAAAAACCCGGGGGGAAAAGGGTTTTTTGGGGGAAAGGGGGGGGGCCCCCCCCAAATGGGGGAATTTTAAATTAATGGGGTTTTTAAAATTTTGGGGGCGGTTTTTTTTTTTAAAAAAAAACCCCCCAAAAAAGGGGGGGGTTTTTAACCCCCCCAAAATTTTAAAAAAAAAACCCCCCCTTTTTGGGGGGTTTTGGGGAAAATTTTTCCCCCCGGTTTTTAAATTTTGGGGGGGAAAACCCCCCAAAAACCCCCAAAAAAGTTTCCCAAAACCCCAAAAATTTTTTAAAAAAAAAAAAATTTTTTTAAAAAATTTTAAAAAGGGGCGGGAAATTTTTTTCCCCCCGGGGGGGCCCCTTTTTTTGGGAGGGGGGTTTTTTTTTGGGGGAAAAAAAAACCCCCCCCCGGGGAAAAAAAAAAAAAAAAAACCCCCCCTTTTTTTTTTCCCCCCCCGAAAAAAATTTTAAAAATTCCCAAAAAAAAAAAGGGAAAAAAAAAAAAAAACCCAAAATTTAAAAAAACCCCCCTTTTTAAAATTTTTAAAAAGGGAAAAACCTTTAAAAAAAAAAAAAAGGGGGGGAAAAAAACCAAAAAAAACTTTTGGCCCCAAAAAAAAAATTTTTCCAAATTTAAAAAACCCCCCAAAAAAAAGGCCCCCAAAACCCTTCCCCCTTTTTTTAAAAAAAATTCCCAAAAATTAAAAGGGGGGGCCCCCCCCCCCTTTTTCCCCCAAAAAAAAAAAAACAAAATTTCCCCCCCCCCCCCAAAAAATTTCCCTTTCCCCGGGGCCCCCCGGGGGCCCCCCCCCCCCCAAAAAACCCCCCCCCCCAAAAAAAAAAAAAAAATTTTTTTTTTCCCCCAAAAAAAAGGGGGAAAAACCCCTTTTAAAGGGGCCCCAAATTTAAAAAACCCCAAAAAAACCCCCAAAAAAAATTCCCCCCAAAAAAAAAAGGGGGGGGGCCCCCCCCAACCCCCAAAAAAAGGGGAAAAAACCCCCCAAACCCGGAAACCCCTTTTTTGGTTTTTTTTTAAAAAAAGGAAATTTTTTTTTTTTGGGCCCAAAAAACCCTTCCCAAAATTTTTTTTAAAATTTTTCCCCTTTTTAAAAAAAGGGAATTTTTAAAATTTTTTCCCCAAATTTTAAAAATTTTTTAAAAAAATTTTTAAAAAATGGGGGGCCCCAGGGTTTTTTTTTTTTTTTTTTCCCCCCCCCCCCAAAAAACCCCCCCCCCCCCCCAAAAAACCCAAGTTTTTTTTTAAAAAAAAATTTTCCCCCCCGGGTTTTCCCCCCCCCCCCCGGGTTTTTCCCAAAAAAAAAAAACCCTTTAAAAAACAAAAAAAAAACCAAAAAAAAAAGGGGGGAAAAAAAAACCCCCTTTAAAAGTTAAAAAAAAATTTTTTTTTAAAAAAGGAAAAAAAATTTTTTTTTGGGGTTTTTTAAAAGGAACCCCTTTATTTTAAAAGGGAAAAAAAAAGGAAAAAAAAAAAATTTTTAAAAAAACTTTTAAAAAAAAAATTTTTAAAAGAAAAAAAAAATTTTCAAAAAAAAAAAAAAAAAAAAATTTTTTTTTTTTTAAAAAAAACCCCAAAAAAAAATTAAAAAAAAAAAAATTTCAGAAAAAACCCAAAAAAAGGGGGGAAAAAAAAGGCAAAAAAAAAAAAAAAATTTTCTAAAAAAAAGGGGGGGAAAATTTTTTTAAAAAACTTTTTTTTTGGGGGGGGAAAAAAAAAAGAAAAAAGGGGGGGGGAAAAAGGAAAAAAAAAAGGAAAAAATTTTTTTTTTTTTTCCAAAAAACCCAATTTCGGGGAAAAAAACCCCCCAAAAAAAAAAAAAAAAGGGGGGTTTTTTAAAAAAATCAAAAAAACCCTTTAATTTTTTTTTTAAAAAAAAAAAAAAACCCCCCCAAATTTTTTAAAAAAAAAAAACCCCCCCAAAACCCCGAAAATTTCCCCCGGGGGGAAAAAAACCCCCTTTGGGGGGGGGGGTTTTTTTTTCCCCAAAAAAAACCCCCCCCCAAAAAAAAAATTTTTTCCCCCCCTGGGGGCCCAGGACCTTTTTTTTTTTGGGGGGGGTTTTCCCGGGGGGGGAAAAAAAAAAGGGAAATTTCCCAAAAAATTTTAAAAATTTTTGGGGGGTTTGGTTTTTTAAAACCCCAAAAAACCCCCCCCCTTTTTTTTTGGGGGGTTTTCCCAAAACAAAAAAAACCCCGGCCAAAACCCTTTTTTTCCCCCCCCCCGGGCCCCCAATTTTTTTTGGGGGGGAAAAAAAAATTTTTAAAAAAATTTTTTTTTGGGTTTTCCCCCCTTTTTGGGGGGTTTTTTTTTTTGGGGGGGGGGGGAAAAACCCCAAGAATTTTTTTAAAAGGGGGGGGGGGGGGGGCCCCCCCCCCCCCCTTTTCCCCCCCAAAGGGGCCCCTTTCCAAAAAATTTTTTTTTTTCCCCCCCTTTTCCCCCCCCCCCCCTTTGGGGGAAAACCCCCTTTTTTGGGTTTTTTTCCCCCCCTTTCCCCCCGGGGGGCCCACCCCCCCTTTTTCATTTAAGTTGGGGACCCAAAAACCCCCCCCAAAAAAAAAAGGGGGGGGGGGCCCCCCCCCCGGGGGAAAGGGGTTGGGTGTTTGGGGAAAAAAGGGGCCCCCCCGGGGGGGAGGGTTTTTTTTTTTTTCCCCCCGGGACCTTTTTTGGCCCCAACCCCTTTCCCAAAAAAAAAAAATTATCCCCGGGGGGCCCCCGGGGTTTTTTTAAACCCCCGGGGGGGAAGGGGTTCCTTTTTTTCCCCCCTCCCCTTGGGGGAAACCCCCCCGGGGCCCCCCGTTTTGGGCCAGGGGGGGGTTTTTTTTTTTTTTGGGGGGCCCCCCCGGGGGGGTTTTGGGGGGCCCGGGAAAAAAAAAAAGGGGGAAGGGGGGGAGCCAAAAAACCCCGGGGGGAAGGGGAGGGGGGGGGGGGGGTTCCCCGGCCTTCCCCCCCAAAGGGGGGGTTTTTTTTTTGGGGGGGGGGAAATGTTTTTTTTAACCCCCCCCCGGGGGGGGCCCCCCCCCCCCCCGGGGGAAAATTTTTTCCCCCCCCCGGGTTGCGGAAAACCGCCCCCCCCCCCTTTGTGGGGGACGGTCCCCAAAGGGGAAAAAATTTTTAAAAAATTTTTTTTTTTAAAAACCCCGGGCCGGGGGGAAAAAAAAACCCCCCCCTCCAGTTTTGAAGAGCGTGCGCCGAGCCTGAGAGCCACCTCACCCCCAGGGGACCCTCCACCCCGCTCACCCATGAGCTTTTCACAGAGATTTTTAGCGGCCTTGGCCGTGCTTTTAGTCCATTGTCGGTGGTCAGATGGACTTTTCCCGGGGCACAGGGTGCAGGGAACCGCTTTAAAATTTTTGGGTGGGCACGTGTTGGCCCGGGGAGGGACGGCTTTTTTGGCAAAGAAATGCCTGCCCCGGCAAAATTTTTATTTGGGGGGAGGCGAGGGGGGATGACGTGGCGGAAAACCCCTCTGTGTCCCCCCAGGGCCCGGGAAAGGGAAAAATTTCCCCCCAATTTCCCAAAAACCCCGGCCCAAAGCCACATTCAAGGAAATTTTTGGGTTTTGGGATGGTTTTTTGGGGTTTAAGTGTTTCTTCGCTCCCAAACCCCGGTAAACAGGGAAGGGGGCTGCTAGACTGGCCCCTGTAAAAGCGTGCCGGTCGTTAAAACTGGCGGGGGGAGAAGGGGGGTTTGGGTGGGGCACTGGTGGTGTGGTGGTTTCTCGGGGGGCGGGGTGGGGCTGGGGAAACGGAAACCCGACCCCCCCTGATCATTGACTCCTGAGGAAAAAATGGGAGTTTTTCTGAGGAACGCCTGGTTTTTGGTTTTTGGGGGGAGAAGGAGGAGGCGGAGAAAAGAGGGTTTTGGGCAGTGGGGTTGGGGGCCCTGGGGGGGTCGGGCCCTGGGCCCTTTTTTTTGGGGAAGTATGCCCCCTTTTCAAATCAAGGCCTTTGCTGCATTTTGACTAGACATTTGGGGGGGGTTTAAAAACCCCCTAAGGTTTTTTTGCTTCTCCCTTTTGCGTTTACGGCAAAGGGGGCATTAAAGGGCATCGCTAGGTTAACAGAAAGGGTTGCTCAAAGAAGGGCCCCGGCTTGAAAAGGGGCCTGGGCCCTTTTTGGGGTGGCGAAAAAGTTTAGGACGGGGGGTTTTCCCCGGGCCCTGGCTGGCGGAAATCATATCAAAACCGGGCTTCCCCGCCCAACCGCCCTCTCACCTTTTTTGGGGGGGGGGACCCGTTTTTGACCCTACAAAAATCGGGCCTTTCCCCCTCGTCCACTGGGTGAAACGCTCCCCAACAAATTCTGCGGAAAAGACCAGGATGGGTCGCAAATTTTATCATCCAAAAAATCATCAACACAGGTGGCTTTGGGCTTCCCGACATTTGCAAACCAGAAACTGCTGGACTACCCAAACAAGGGGGACCTTTAAAGGGGGTTTGCAGGGCCCCCCCCGGGGAAATTTTGGGGCCCCTTTTACCCGGGTTTTCCTTTTTCCTCCCTCTGTGGCATCAGGTAAATGGGGGTTTAGAGGAAAAAAAATCAAACCTCTTGATTTTTTTAACCTGACTTCTGGCCCCAACCGCTTTTTTTCCCTCAAAAAGGTTTTTCAAAAAATGGTTTTTCCAAAAGTGGTGGGGTACAACGAGGTTTGGGCATTTGGGGCCTGCCTTTCGCTTCAGTTTGGGCCCGGGTGACATGATGCTGATTGAAAGACATTTGTTGGGCCCGGGGAAAGGGAGGACAGGATTTTAAAACTGCTGGATGCAGGTTGCTTTTAAACCCCTGAAGAAAAAAAGATTGGCGACGCTGTTTTGTTAAGAATTAAAAGGGCCCCCCACCCCGCGATGAAAGGCCTGACGGTCCTCAACCCCAAAGATCCGCTGGGCCCTTCGTGTTTTTCCCCGCACTGGAAAAATAGCACCTTCTTGGTACCTTCCCACCTTTCCCTGGCTAAACCCCCCCCCCTTTGCAAAGCTTTCCACCTGAATTTCGCTCCATGTTAAAAAAAATATAAAATTTGAGAAAAGGGAGGAATAGTTTTGGAAAGTTATTATTAAAAGAGGCAAATCACAGCTATTCTCAAATCCCCCTAAAACAAAAAAAATTTCTGGATTTAAATTTAACAAAAACTGGGGCTGGGCCCAAAATGCAAAAAAACACTATCGTTATGTTTTGTATAAAACAAGTTGTTTTTGGTACCTTTTAATTAACCTGTGGTGACTATAAAATTGCTTTTTAAGATATTAAAATTTTCCCCGTATTGAAATGAAAAAAGCTTTCAGTAAAGCCAAAGTCAAAAAAAAAACGTAAACTGTTTTTAGGGTTCGGATTTAAAAAAAGGTATTTTTTCCACCTTTCAATTTACCCTTTGGGTGACTTAAAATTGCTGTTTAAGATTTTAATTTCAAAAGTAAAAAGAAAAGGGAAAAAACTCAAAAGGGGCCAAAGTCAAAAAAAAACATTCTGTTATAGATTTAGCTGATACAAGGTATTTTTGGGACCTTTCAATTCACCTTTGGGGACTAAAAAATTGCTGTATAAGTTATAAAGTGCAAAGGGTTTTCTGAATGAAAAAAGCTGCCCCGTTTCCCAAAGCAAAAAAAACAAATATTCTTTTTAAAAATTTTTGGGTGATTTTCAAGGAAATTTTTGGGGCCCCCCTTTTATTCACCTGTGGGAATATAAAAAATTTCTGTTAAAAAGATATAAAATGCACACTAACTGAATTTTAAACAAAGCTGCAGTGCGCCCAAAATCAAAAAAAAAACTTTTCTGTTTAGATTCTATGATTTTCAAGGTATTTTTGGGGACCTATCAACCTGTGCTGACTTTCAAGATTTGGGGGTTTTTAATTTAAGTGCAAAGGGGGGGATATATCAAAAAAAGGTGGAATGGGGAAAATTGAAAAAGAAACAAACCCATCTGAAAGGGGATATTATAATAAAAAGGTTGGGCTTTTCCTCCCTAACAAAGAGACCCGGGGTTAACAGAAATTATGTGTACCCCAATATTTAAAATTCACACTTGCCCAATACCCAAGGGGAAAACTATCAATTTCAAACTGGGGGTTTAAAAATGAAGATAAAGCAGTGCAATGTCTACACTAAGTCCCCCTTGTGAAAAATTTTCCGTGTCCCCTTTTTAAAGTTGTCTGGTTGGGTTTGCCCACGGGCCCCCCCCCCCCGCTCCCCCCTCATTAACCCTTTTTAAAACGATAGGGTGCGCTTTAAAAAAAAATTTTCTAACTACCAAAAATCTTTCCCCAAAGTTTTAATCTAACTAACAGCTAATAGTAGAAAGGGTTTTTTTGGAAAAAATTTGTATGATTTCCTGGGGGTATTTGGAGGGCATGCAGAGCCCCAGTTTCCAAACAGTTGGGAAAAGCTGGGGAGGAGAACGGAGGCAGAACAAAAGGGAAAGGGCCCGTTTCTATGTTAAAAACGAGGGTCCCTGTGTTTTTTTCCCGCCAATCGCAACCATTTCACATCCCAGTCATGGCTCGCACCAACATCTCACCCTGCTTCTAAAACTGGTAAACTTTATTGGGCCCCCTTTTTTGCCCAAAATGTCAAAAAGCGCCGAAAATGGCGGGGTATTTTAAAAAGATTTTTGCGCCGAAATTTTTTAATAATTAAACACCTGCGGAAAAATCCCGGGGTTTTCCATAAAAAAAACCGGGCCGATTTCAAATTTTTCGAAAAAAACGGGTCAACCCAGTGGGGTGGGGAAGCATATTTATAATTTTTTTTGGGGGGATGTTTTCTTGTGAGATACAGGGAAATTTTCATGGTCCTTTTGGGAACAAAAATGTTTTTGGGTTTTTAATGGGGGATTTCTCCCTACAATTTTTTAAAAGTGGCTTTGGAGTCATTTTTTTTTATTTTTTGTGGTCATGGTGCTTTTGACATAAAAGCTATAATCAAAGGCCTTTTTTTAAAAAATGGGCTTTTTAAAATGGCATTACTCCCAAAACAAATTTTTTAAGTTTGGGTGAGAAAATCAATATTTAAAATTTTTGGGGGGCATGTTGCTGGAGATTTTCAACAATAATCATGGTCCTTTGGAACGGGGAAAGGGGGCTTCTAAAATGGCCTTTCTCCCCACATTTTTTAAAAAATTTTTTTGGAGGGCAATTTAATTTTTTTGTGGTCATGGTGCTTTGAGATACGCTTTAAAACTTGGGCCTTTTTGGAAAAGGGAAAATTTTTTTTTAAGTGGGCATTTCCCCTTTAAAATTTTTAACAGTGGCGGGAGAAGTCTTTTTTTATAATTTTTTGGGGTCATGCTGCTTTGAAATGCAGCAATACTACAGGTCCTATTCTAAAAAAATGTTTCTAACAGACATTTGTTCTTCACAATTGTCAAAAGTGGCTCAAGGGTCATGTTTTGAATTTTTGGGGCATTTTGCTGTGACATGCAGCTATACTACAGGTCCTATTCTAAAAAAAAATTTTGTTTCTAACAGACATTTGTTCTTCACAATTGTCAAAAGTGGCTCATGGGTCATGTTTTTGAATTTTTGGGGCATTTTGCTGTGAAATGCAGCTAGACTACAGGTCCTATTGTAAAAAAATGTGGTTTCTAACAGACATTTGTTCTTCACAATTGTCAAGAGTGGCTCAAGGGTGATGGTGCTGTGTCAAAACAAGGAATAGGTATGACACTGTTAATGGACACATATTGCAAAATGACTTGTTTTTGCAAGATCTTTAACATAGCTAGCAATCCCTGTATTGAGACAATCCATTTAATACAATTAAAAAAAAGAGAAAAAAAGACATGGTGGGATTCCATCCTATTTTAAAATGTGTTTTCTAGAATTAAACTATTAAAAACTTGCATGTACAAAATAGCTGGTAAAAAAATTCCTCTGAATTGTGCAAGGGAGGTACAGGAAGACTTGACCAGATGTAGGTTATTCAGAGGACATGGAGTATGGAGCACGGACAGATGAAAAAGTACACAGAGACAATTTCCTCCAGCACGTTGAGTAAAATGAGAAAAAGAATGCCAAGAAAAAGGGCACCTGGGTGGAACAAGAGCGTTAACCACCAGTATTTCCAAGTGAAGCTCAATTGGTCCACACTCATACGGAGGGGCAAGCGCTACCCAGGTTCTTGACTGTGTACTGAGGAAGGCTGGAGGTCTTACCTCACACTTCCGCTTCCGCACTCTGCTTCAGCACGACTGTTTTCATTGCTGCGTCATAAGGGCATTTTTTACCGTGTTAATAGATGACGGACGCTAGCCTGGGCTCTCACCGCACCCACTGTAACTCCGGCCCTGGCTGCTGAACCTGCTTGTTAACAGATGACAGACGCTAGCCTTTGGCTCTCACCGCACCCACTGTAAGTCTGGCCCTGGCAGCTGGACCTCCGTGTTAACAAATGGCTGATGGCAGCACTGGCTCTCACCATTAGGGGCAATCAGGAGAGCTTCAAATTCCTCTAAAAAATCAGATTTTGAAAAAGGTGATTTCTGTGAGGTTAAGTAGTGTCAAAAGGGCTCCAGGGTTGGACACAAATTGCACAATTTGAGGCTTAAAATTTTCTGGGGCTGGAGTCACTATGGGGTGGCATCATTTGATCTTCCAGGGGAGTTCTGTCCCTAATCACTGAAGAAGGATTTGGAGGAAAAATGAAACCATTGAATTGATTGGCTGAATCACTCTCAGAAGCCAGGAGGGCAAATGTCTTCTCAACTAAGAAGTGTTTTGGGGAATGATTAGGACATTTGTATTTACTTATGGGGTGTGCGGAAGAATTAACACATCTACACGTGTAAAAAAAAAAACTTTAAAAACAGCAGGGAGGGTTGTATTTTGAATGATATCACACTTGAAAAAAAATAAAAATGGTAATAATGTAAAAAAATAAATAAAACTTCCCTAAATAAATTCTGTAAAACAAATGTCAGTTACCAAAAAATTTGCTAAAATGACAGTCACTGTACAAAATAGTATAGTGCCACTTGTGATCTGTGGATCAAACAGGTTTAAGGGTCATGCTGTGGGCCCCGGACAGATATATCAATATCCAGTGAAACTAAAAGGTGTTTGAAAGACTCCTTTTTTCCGGCACTTTTTAAATCTGGGGGTCATGCAGGTTTGGGGCTCATGCTGTGGCCCAGGACAGGGATATTCAATTTCCAGTTCAAGTAAAATGATGGTTCAAATCATACTGCCTTCTGGCACTTTTTAATTTGTGGGTGATGCCGGTTTAAGGGTCATGCTGTGGTACAAGACAGGGATAGTGAATGGCCCGTGAGTTTTTTTCTTTGGGTTTTAAACCTAAGTGTGTGCCAGAGATGTTTGCCGTATCCCTTTGACTGTTGTGGATGTTAAATTTCCCGCTTCTCCAGCCCTGCTTGGGTGTAATAATGAAGGTTTGTCTCCCTTTCCCCTAGATTTTAAGGGGTTTATCCCGGGGATAATCTATTATCGACTATCGGAAATCGTCTTAATAATTGCCAAAATTTGACTATCGAGCCGATGACGATATCAACGTAATCGCTCATCACATTCCCTACATCATTTTGAGGGTCTGATTGCCAGGAAGTGGAAAACATCCTGACAGGGGTGTGTTTCCTACCAGACGGCTTTTTGTGCTTTGTCCTTTTTCGGGGGAAGCAGTGACAAAGTGGTTGGGGGTCCCATTTGTGGACGCCCCCGTCACCCGGCTCTCCAAAATCCACACCATGCCTGTCTCGGACGCGGAAGTCCTTGGTGACCGCACGGACAGGCGTCTTGACAGTTTTTGTAAGTCCGCCTTTGAGGCAGCCGGGGCAGTGTTGCGACCTGCATTTGCGGCTTCATGGGTCAGCAAAGCTTGAGGGTTTTAGGCTAAGCAGCGCAGCAGGGGCTGTCAGCTGGACCTCCACAGGGGAATTTTTTGGGGCTCGCATCCCAGCTTTCTGGCGCTGAATCAGCCCCTTAGTGGAAAAGTTTGGGCCAATGTGGTGGCCACACGCTTTTTCCCTGGGGTTTAAAGTCCGGGTTCGGTAAGCTCCAAGAAGTTATTGGTGGCGCTTTCCATTTTCGGGCGGTAATTTTTGGGAAGCGTTGGATGAATTAATTTCAGAAACCACAGGGGGTCGTAGCCCCTCCTCCCCCAAAGCCAGCTGACAGGCGGCATTCGCGTAGGAAAACGCGCCCATTTTTTACCTTTTTTTCGGGGAACTTTTTATACGGTGTCCATGTGGAAGGCCATCCCCCCCCCCCCCCCCGGTTCTCAGGGGCAGAGCGTCCCACAGACCAATTTTTTCCTAGCAGCTCGCAGAACCCCAAGGTTCCTCCGCCAAGTCTCTCGGTCTGAGGGTCCCCCCCCTCGAAAAATTTTTCTCAAAGTGGGGTCCGTCTCCCGCAGTTTTAGGAATCTCGCAGGTTTAGGGCAACGATCTGGGTTCTCAAGGGCGTACTATAGGTTCAAGATCCACTTCAGCTCAGCCCCCCCAAAGTTTTTTTCTTTCCTCCCCCCCCCCTTTACCGGCCGGGCGTCAGCTTTTTTTTCAGGCATCCGCACCCTCCCCCTTCAGGGGGTGTTTTTTTCCGCCCTGAGTCCAGATTTTCTGGGGTTTTTATTCAAACCCTTTTTATGGTCACCAAAAAGGGCGGTAGTGAGGCCGTGTTGGACTCAAAGGGGCTCAAACCCGGGTTGTACAAATTCCGGTTTCGCATGGATCGCTCCGGTTGGTGATAGCGCACTGGAGCAGAAAAGAATTTCTTGTCAACATGAAAGGGATGCTTACTGCCATCCCTATTTCCAGGCCCCCAGGTTTTTTGCGGTGGGTCAAGCATTCCAGTTCACCTGCCGTTCGGCCTCGCGATGCACCAAGGGTCTTAAAAAAGGCCCTGGGCCCCTGATAGCGATCCTTCCATTAAAGGGGTAATATTATTCCGTATCTGGAGATCCTGGTAAAGGGTTCTGTCTCTCACGCCTGTCTAGACGCATGGATACCCGTATGCCTGGTGCGCTTGGATGGATATCAAGTTCGACAAGTCCTTGTTGCCCCAGCGAAAGGGGACGAGTTTTGGGAATTATTTCGACACTCAGGTGGCCAGAGTGTTTCTCCCGGGGGAAGATCCAATTTTAACAGTCGGAAGTATCTCTGCTTTTAGGTCGCACCCCAAAAAAAACTTCGCGCTTGTGTGGGTGCTCGGCAACCCCGGGGTGTGGCCTTTGCGAATTTCATCTTCCCCTCTGAGCGGGGGGATCCCGTCCCGTGCGAGGGTCTCCAATGACCTTGGACTGACGGTTCTTGCCCCCCCCGGGTGGGGGCCGCCCTGGGCTGGTGGCTAACCCCTTCCCTGCTTGATCGGGTGAGGAAATTCTGTCCCCCCAGTAGGGGGCTCACCAGGATGCCATGCATCGGTGGGGTGCCGTCTTCGGTCCCGGAAACTCAGGGTCGTGGCCCCCTCAGCGAACCCGGGTCTTCAATCAACATTCGGGCTCGACCCATTTTTCAGCACTCCGCTTTGGGCCCCTCTTATTCGGGGCACCCATTTTAGATTGTCCGACAATCCCATAGTTTTCGCCTACTTACATATAAGGGCGGCACCAGAACCCGGGGCATGTTCCCGGGAAACGTTTTGGGGATTTTTCGGGGGGCGGAACGGTAAGTGCCGGCTTGTAGGCAGTTTTCACCACAAGGGTAGCAAAGGGTTGGGCCCCGATCACCTCAGTCGAACGACATTGCCCCCGAGAGTGGGCACTGCTACCGGAGGTTTTTCACCATTTTTTGCCGAAAGGGGGGGACGCCAGACGTTTGATTTTTTGTTCGCCTAAATCACCAACTACCGTACTAGTGGCCAGGGGCCAAGGATCCCCGGCCCACCCAGTAAATGCACTTTTCCCTTCTTTGGGAGTCATTTCTCTCTGCTCTATCTGTTTTTCCCACATGAGCAATATCCCAATAATTTGGTCATCAAGTTTTGCGTTAATATGGAAAGCCCTTTATTTAAGTCTTTTCAGTCCCACAGGAGCCCGCTGGGGTGGGCGGCAGACAAACAAATGAAGGATCGGGGACGCGAACTCTCACGTGGTAAGGAAGCAAGTATAAAGCATTTTTGGGAACAGTATGAAGGACTAAGCATTTCGAGATTCCAGCCTTGTTCACGGGGGTGTAACGAGTGGAATAGCTTTAAAGGTTAGTCCTTCATAGGGGTGTTACAACATGCTTTGTACTGTTTTAACTCTTTGGGTCAATAAAGTTGCTCATTTTTTCCCGGGAGTTAAAAGTATGTTGCTTAAGCTACCTGTGGGAGTTTAGCGTGCACACCCGTCTTCATTTGTTTGTTCCCCCCATGGCCTTTCTCCTCGAGGCTCAAGCGCCTCATCCAAGGGGTACCCTGCTTTTCTCATGCCCAGACTGGGGGCCGCAGGTCCTGGGATCGGTCTCGACGCCCTATGGCAGACACTCCTTGGCCCCTTCAATTGCGTCAGATTTTCTCTCGCAGGGGCCCCTGTTCCACCCCACTTTCCCGCAGCTGCTTTTGACGGCGTGGCTCTTAAACCGCAATTTTAAAATCCGGGGGTCGTCGTTTCTTTTATCTGGCCCTTGATTCGGGCCCTGCAAGCCTCAGTCCCCCCGGGATTTATTACCGTACCTGTAAGGCTTTATTCGCCTGGGAAAGGGGCCCAGAATTTTTTTTTCCTTGTATTTCTACTCCAAGGTGCTGTCATTTCGCAGTCGGCCCTGGAGCTCGGGCTTGGGCCTGTCCCCTGGAGGTCAGATTTCTCTCTCCAGTTTTTTTTCAGTGCAATTTCCCTCCTGCGCACAGGTTAAAACCCTTTTACGGGGTCGCGCATTCGGTCCCTCGGGTTCGTGGGCCCTTTTCCCAAACCCCGGTTTCCCTGCATTTTATTTAGGAAGTTGGCCTTCCCTGTTGGCCATTATTTCCATCCCCCGAGTGTTGAATGGCGGCTTTATCATGCAAGTCCCCTTTTTTGGCCCTGCAAAAGGGGCAGGGTTTTTGCGTCCTTTTTCCTTTATTTCTCCCTAAGGTTGGTCATCGTTTCGCATTAATGAGGAATAGTTCCCCTTTTTTTGCCCCTTTATCCTAAAGAGGGGCGTTGCATTATTTAGACTGGTCGGGGCCTTTCGGCCCCCACACTCTGTTACGGAACCCTTTAGGTGCTTCTAAAGCCCCTTTGTCATTCCAGAGGGCCCGCGCGGGGCCGGGGGTCAAAGGGCCCCCGTTGCCACTGGATGGTCTGCAATTCGGAGCCTTCGGTGTAGGGGGGCCTCGCCGTTTCGAATCACTGCTCATCCGCACGAGAGTGGATGCCTCCTGGGGGGTTTTCCATCGGGCTCGCGCTAAAGGTGTGAAAAGTTTCCACCGGGGCTTTGTCCGTACCTTTTTTTCTAATTCTACCAGATCCATCCCTTGGGGCCTCGGCTGAGCAAGCCTGGGGCCTAAGGTACTTCAACAGCTTTTGGGAAATTTTTTTCACTTCTGATGAATTTATGAGTTGTTACTCCTTTGTTTCCCACCCTCTGGGACTGCTATTTGACATCCTAAGGTGCTGTGTCCCCCAAGAATTATTGGCGAAAAAATGGATTTTTTGTATTTTACGTAAATCCTTTTTTTGCCCAATTCTTTGGGGGACACAGGTCCCACCCTTTTTTTTTACCCCATAAAATCGGTGTGTTTTCTTCCTTGGCCACGGCTTTTGTCCCAAACTGATCCCCGGGCTCCAGGGGGGATATGGGCCCCCGGGGACGGGCCAAATGCGTTTAAATCCGCCTATGTCCCCTCCTACGGCGGGGCCTAAACCCAAGGGTCTGTGTTCCCCCAATGAATTGGACGAGAAAAGGATTTTACGGTAAGTACAAAAATCCATTTTTTTTTTCGTCTAATAAACTGACAATGCTTTGTAGAATTGGCTCTAGAGTAGATTCTATGAAGAAATGAGGTATGATGTTATTATTACTAATTTGTTCTCCTCATACATTAATACAAGTTTGAAGCTTAGTTTTGTATTTAGCCGACATACAACCCAATATGTTATTTTGCAAATGATGTCTTAAATGAAGTTCTCTTTGTGTATGTGTTGATAATTCTGCTTATAGAATTGTTCTGTTTTATAGAGATTAACCTTGTGACATGAACATAATAATGTGTCATTAATAGTGATGACTTTTATTTTTGACATCGCATTTTTCGTGTCGTATCGGCATTATCTAGACATTTTCGATAGTCATAACCGATTATCGCCGATGCCCTTAAACCCTATGGAGGAAACAAACCTTCATTATTACACCCAAACGGGGCGGAGAAGCGGGAATTTAACAGCCAAACAGTCAAATGAATACGTGCTACATTTAGGCAACACACTTGGGTTTTAAAAAACCACAGAAAAAAAATCACAAAAACCCATTCACTATCCCTGTTTGTACCAAGTACCAAAATTAAAAAGTGCCAAGGGCAGTTTGATTTAAAACCACTTTTTACTTGAACGGGACATTGAATACCCCGTCCGGAACGCAGCATGAGCCCCAAACCTGCTGAGCCTTTCTCTTAGTATAAAGCAAGTGTACAGTTTATCGGTGTCAGGCTTCTGTCTGAGCACAACTCTGTAGTAAGAGCTATGTGTACATTTTTGGCGTGTCGGGTTCTGTCTGAGCACTATTCTTGTAGTATGGCTATGTGTACATTTGGCTGTCGGCTCTGTCTGAGCACTATTCTCTGTAGATGGCTATGTGTACATATGGCGGTGTCAGGTTTCCGTGCGAGCACATTCTCTGCATATAGAGCTATGTGTACGGTTTGGGCGGGTCGGTTCCTGTGGTGGCCTATTCCTGCATATAGAGCTATGTGTACGGTTTGGCGGTGCAGGTTCCCTGTGCTGGGGGCATTTTCCTGTAGTATGAGCTATGTGTACATTTGGCGGGTCAGGTTCCTGTGCTGACACTATTCTCGTAGTATGAGCTATGTGTACAGTTTGGCGTGCCCGGCTCCTGTGTGAGCACTTTCTCTGCAGTATAGAGCATGTGTACATTTTTGGGGGTCGGGCTCCTGTGCTGAGCACTATTTCTGTAGTTAAGCTATGTTACAGTTTGGCGGTGTCAGGCTCCTGCTGAGCATATTCTCTGAGTATAGGCTAGTGTACAGTTTGGGGCGGTGTCGGCTCCGTGCGGCCTTTTCTCTGTAGTTAAGTAGTTAAGTTTGGCGGTGTCGGGCCCCTGTGCTGAGCACTATTCTCTTTAGTATAGAGTAGTGTCAGTTTGCCGTGTCAACTCCTTTGAGCACTATCTCTTATATAAGCATGGTAGGGTTTTTGGCGGTGTCGGTTTCCCTGTGCTGGCCTATTCTTTATAAAGCTATGTTACAGTTTGGGTGTCGGGTTTCCCTGTGCAGCACTATTCCTGTGTATAGGCATTGTGGTTTTGGGGGTGTCACGTTTCCTTGCTGAGCACATTTCGTATATAGACTATGTGTACATTTTGGGTGTCGGGCTCTGTGCTGGCACTATTCTCTGTAGTAAGGTATGTGTACATTTTTTGGCGGGTCAGGCTTTGTGCTGGCACTATTCTCTGTAGAATAGACTATGTTTTAAAGTTTGGCGGGTCATGTCCTGTGCTGAGCACTTTCATGACCCCAATTAAAAAAGTGCCGGAAAAAAAGGATCTTTCAACCACCATTTTAGTTTCACTGGAATAGACTATATTGTCCTGGACCGAGTATGCCCCGGGCCGGTTAAGTGGGTGCGGTGAGACCCAGGCGGGCGTCCGTCTATTAAACGCAGGTTAAAATGCCCTGATGACGCAGAACGAAAACTGTCGTGCTGAAGCGAGTGGGAAGGGGAAGTGTGAGAACCCCAGCCTTCCTCAGTACACAGCCCAAAAATGGGTACGCTTGCCCCCCGTAGAGTGCGGACCAATTGAGCTTCATTGGAATACTGGGGGGTACATCCTGTTACACCCAGGTTGCCCTTTTCTTGGCATTCTTTTTTCTTTTTATCAATGCTGGGGAAAATTTGTCTCTGTTCTTTGTTCTCTGTCCGTGCTCCATACTCCATGTCCCTGAATAACCTACATCTGGCAGTCTTCCCGTCCCTCCCTTGTACAATTCAGGGAAATTTTTTTTTACCAGCTCACAGAAATCCCCCAAAAAATTTTATAAATATGACTTCTCACCACTGTTAAAAATTGTGGGGGAAAAAGCTACTTAAAAGCCACATTTCTTTTCCAAAGGCCCACGATTATTGGTATCTCACAGCACCATGCCCAAAAATTTAAAAAAATGATTCTCCCCCACTATTAAAAATTGTGGGAAAGACCCAAAACCATTGACAAGCAAAAAATTCAAAAGATGAAGTAGTAAATGGAATATGGTTTTGTCACAAACCTTGGTGTCTTTTACAGTCTCCTCACACAAAACCCAGAAAAATGAACTGTTGGGAATTGAGAATAAAAATTTTGCAGGAAAAAATGATCATTTTAAAAAATAAGTTTTTCAAGAGGCCCAATTTTCTGTTTGGAGGGGAAAATGTGAAGTAGACCCACAACTTCGGGACCTCGGCAATTGGGGCCACAAATCATAGAGATCCATGCCTGATTCATTTTGATGAAATAAAAACGATCCATTACTTGAAACCCCGGGATGGTTTGTCTGTAATACTCCTCCGGCTGTGCTAAAGGGCCGCTCAGATATACGTGGCTGCTGGGCGGGAAACCCCTCTATGGCGTGGGGGCCAGCTCGGACATTCGTCCTTTTTGGGAACCAAAGTCTTTTGGGGTCCGGAACACATAAAAAACCACGGTGTTGAGACGCAATTTCTTTGCACCATGATTTTAACTGGTCTCTGGTGTTGTATGTGTGCCCGCATGCATGCGTTGGGAGGTGTAAATAAAATTGCCAGAGGTCACCCATTAGGCTTCTGCCACCTCTCTGCTCTCTGTGTTCCCGCTAGGGAAAATTGGCATCTACTGCGTCACTCGTGGGTTTTCCACGTGACATTGAAGAACGTGAAGCAGACGCAACGATGTCTCCATTTGATCAATCGAAAGGTCTCCATTTCCTGCTTTTATCTTTTTGGGGGGGTAAGGAAAGTGCTGGTTTAGTTTTTTCGGGGATCCAGGGGGTGGCCCCCCAGTAACTGTTGTCATTTGATGGCCTTAATGCGAGGACATTTGGAGGAAAAAGGAGCATCCAAGCACTCTGTGAAGATGAGCCTTGATTTCCCAAGCCCCTGGGTCGAGGGGATAGCAAAGTCATCTTCCTCACTTCCTCCTCCGCCTCAAATTCGGGGCCAACCTCTTTCCAAAGGGAGGGGCGTCAGTAACATTGGGGGTTTTAGGAAACCTCTTCCTCCCCCTCCTGTTCGTCCGGGACGCTTCAAAACAGCCCCCACTTGCCTCAGATGATGCACACTGAGAGCTAGGCGCCCCCTTGCAAGCCCCGGACCCCCAACCCCTGCCCAATGAAGCCCATAAAATTTTGGGAAACTGTCGGGCCCCTTGTGGATTCGCGGAGAGAACCTCCGTGTCCGCACTGTGTCCATCTCCCCCTCCGTCCTGGCAGGACCGATGTTTCATAGTGTCCAACCATGTTCCAGAAATAAGATCACCCCAACCCAGCTAAAAAAGGCACGTCCGCACTCCCCTTTTGGTGGCGCTTCAAAATGGGAAAGGGTGGTGCAACTCTTTTCACCCGCCCCCACTCTCGGTGGTCAACACCCCAGGTCCCCCCCCCGCTGCTTGTCGGCCCTGTTCACTTCGTATGCGTAATGGGATTATGCTGCGCCACAATCCTGGAGCATGTGGAGGTGGAATTCCAGCGTGTTGCCACGTTAACAAAGAGACTTAACTGGGGGGCCCACTGATCTGCAACACGTCAGGCGGGAGAAGCAGGGTGCGAAAGGCGGGAAATGCGAAATCGACCCGGCCTTCTTCAGAGGAGTCCAAACCCCCTAGCTTTTTGAAATTTCCGGGCGACGGGTTCATGACATGGCCAGCAAGGGATTCTCCCGCCTACGATCTTAAGGGCGGCCAGCGATTTCGCCCATTAACCAACCCCTTTCCTGGCACAAAGGTTCTTGTCACCCAGCCCCGCTCGGTTTTCGTTTCGGAAGCCGCCACATCCTGCCTGTTGGGGACGGTCTAAGACGTTTAAATTTTTAAAACGGCTTGGGTTTCTCGGGGACGTGTGCCACCAGAGGACCCTTGGGGGAAAGAGCCCTGCACCATCCCTCCATTTGAAGAGCGGCGCCAGCCCGGAGCCACCGCACCCCCCCGGACATCCACCCCGCTCACCCAGTAGCTGTCACAGAGAATACGGCCTTGCCGTGCTTACTAGTCCATGGGGTCGGTGGTCAGATGGACTTTTCCGGCACAGATGCAGACAAAGCGCTTTAAATTTAGAGCACGTGTCTGGGCCGGGCAGGGGGCGGCTTTTTTGGGAAAGAAAAGCTGCTCCATTTGTATTGGGGGGAGCGAGGGGCCCGACGTGGCGAACCCCTCTGTGTCCACCCAGACGGAAAAACAACTTTCCCAAGGCCAAAAGCCTGGCAAGCCGACATTCAGGCTTTTGGCTTTGGGGGTGGTTTGGGGGTTTAAGGGTTTTCTTCTGCTCCCAAACTGGTAGACAAGGCTGGCTGCTAGAGGCCCCCTGACGGCGTGCTGGTCGTAAAACTGGCGGGAAGGAGAAGGGGGAGGATGGGTCCTTTGGTGGGCTGGTGGTACTCGGGCGCGGTGGAGGCTGAAGCGGGGGGCTGATCCCGATCATGACTCTGAGGACATGGGCAGCGAGGAACGCTTGGTGGTGGGAGAGGAGGAGGAGGGGGAGACAGAGGGGTGTGACAGTGGTTGGGGCCCGGCTCGGTCTGGCCTTTTTTTTTGGTAATGTTCCTCTATTTCAAATCATGCTTCGCTGCATGTACTAGAATGTTTGGGGGTGGGTTAACCACCCAAGGTTCTTGCTCTATTATGCTTTTTCGGGAAAGGCGGCATAGACTCACTGGTAATCAGAGGCTTGCTCACAAAAGGGCCCCGGCTTGAGGGTCCCGGACCTTTTTGATGGCGTAAGTGAGGAGCAGGGTTTTCGCTGACCGTGGCTGGGGGAATCATATCAGCGGACTTTTGCGACCGCCCTCTCCCCTTTTGTGGCGGGCCCGATTGACACTACCCCACGTCTTCCTCCCTCAATGATGAAGCGCTCGCAAGCAAATTCTGCGGAAAACCAGGGTGGGGCCGCAATGTCATCTCAATCATAAAACAGGGACTTGGTCGTCCTGACATTCTGCACCAGAAACTGCAGGTCAACAAGGGGGACTGCAAGGGGTTGCAGAAGCCCGGGGGTTTTTCGATTGACCGGCTTCCTTTTCCCCCTCGATGGCTCGTAAGGACTCGAGCAAATAAATCATCCTTTGATCTTTTAAAATGCCTCTACCCCAACTGCATTTTGTCATCAAAGAGGTCTTCAGAAAATGGGGTTATCCACAGTGGTGGGTACACAGTTGCCCTTTGGGCTGCCTTGCTCAGTGACGGATGACTATAGCTGAGATGAATTTGTGGCCGGAATGGGAAGAGGAGGTAAACGCTGGATGAGGTTTTCATTTAACCACTGAAGACAGATTGGCACGCTGTTATTACTGGGTTCACAGGGGCCCCGACCCGCGATGACAGGCCTGGGTCCTGAACCAATGATCCGTGGCATGCGTGTTGTTGCCCGCACTGGAAGGGAAAACCTTCTCTGGTTCTACCTCCTTGCTACCCCCCTCTTTGCTCGCTTACCACCTGAAAATTTTGCCCATGTTAAGAAATATAAAAATTTGAGAAGTATGGAATAGTTTTGGAAAGTCTATTTTAACAGAAAAGGCAAATTTCAGCTATTTTCAAATCCCCCTTTAAAGAAAACAAAATTGCTGGATTCAAATTTAACAAATCTGGAGGGGGAAAAGTACAAAAACAGTATCTGTTATGTTTTGTAAAATACAAGTTTTTTTTGGTACCTTTCAATTACCTGTGGGGACTATAAAATTTCTGATTAAAATATAATGCAGCATCGAATGAACAAGCTGCATGCGCCCCAAAATCAAAAAAAAGTTTTGTTTAGATTCGGATATACAAGGGATTTTTTTGGGATCTTTCAATTCACCTGTGGTTGCTAAAAATTGCGTAAAAATAAATGCCCTATCTGAATGAACAAAGCTGCATGCGCCAAAGTCAAAAAACACAACGATAGATTCGGGTATACAAGGTATTTTTGGACCTTTCAATTCACCGTGGTGACTATAAAATTGTGTTAAGAATTTTAAGTCACGCTATCTGAATGAAAAAAGCTGCAGTGCGCCAAATCAAAAAACACGTACGTTATAGATTGGATGATACAAGGGATTTTTGGCACTTTTTATCACCCGTGGTGACTATAAAATTGCTTATAAATATAAGTGCACGTATCTGAATGAACAAGGGTGCAGTGCGCCAAAGTCAAAAACACGTAAACTTTATAGTTCGGGGTACAAGGGGATTTTTTTCACCTTTCAATTTCCCCGTGGATATAAATTTTGTATAAGATATAAGTCAAGCTATCTCAAAGAACAAATCTGGACTGGGCAAAATGCAAAAAAAAACGATTGTTATAGATTCTGATGATACCAAGGTATTTTTGGAACCTATCAACCGTGCTGACTACAAAATTGTGGATTTTAATTTTTAAATGCAAGGCGGTATATAAAAAGGGGGAAAGGGTAAAATTGAAAAAAAAACACCTATCTGAAATGTATACTGATAATAAAACTGGGGTTTTTGCACCTAACAAAGAGACCCGCATTTTCGAAATGATGTGTATCCTAATATAAGTTCACACTACCCCAAAACCCGGAATCTTTCAATAGCAAACTGTTAATAAAAAATATTGCAGTGCAAAGTCTACACTAAATTTGGTGAACTTTATCCATGTCCTTTATAGAGCCTTTCTGGTTTCGCCCACGGGCCCCCCCCCTTGCTTCCCCCCCCCCCCCCCCCCCCCGTGACTTTATGCGATAGGTGTTAAAATAATTAACACCTAAAATCTTCCCCAAAGCTAATCTAACTCTAAATAAATAGTAAGGTTTCTCTGTTGAAAAATAATGATTTGGATAGTCTGGGGACATGCAGAGCGCAGTCCAACTAGTATGAAAAGTGAGAGAGATGAGCAGAACAGGGGGGCTTTTATGTTAAAAAGAGGGCATGTGATTTTTCCACCAAACGCAACCCTACACATCCCAGTCATGAGTCCACACAATCTCACCCCCCTCTTTCTGTAAGCTGATTGGCTGGCAAACCAAAATGTCAGGAAGCGCCCAAAATGGCGCAATATTTTAAAAGATTATGCGCAGATTTTTAACTAAATTATCGCGTGATCGAAAAAATTCGATTACCATAAAAACCGTGCCGATTTCAACTTTGTCGATAAAAATCGCTCAACACTAGTCATTAATGAGTTCTATGAGCATTGAAACGCTCAATGGATAGTCGCAAAGAAACAAACACAGTGGTGCTCTTATAAGTAAAGAGAAAACATTTTTAAAATAAATAAGATATTTTATTGACTCCCCGACAAGTAAAACCTTTTAAAATGCACAAACCTGACACTTAAATTTGTTACAAAAATAATACTGCAATCCACAATAATACTAAAGCGATCATCTACAGCAGCAATGGATGGAATTTATTGATGACAATTTTAATTTTGGGAAAATTTTTAAAAAAATTTATTTTTCAGTAATCAATTGCTAGCTGAAAAAAATTTTAAGTATTTGCACATTTTTTAAATCATTAGTAGGGGGCACTACCTCATGCCTTCCCTCATGAACTCGTTGTTGCCATAGCCTTGCTGGGTATAAACATGGCTGATCATGACCAATCATAACTGGTTTAAACATTGGGGCTGCCTTGGGGTGTTATCATAAACCTAACCCTTTCCTTTACTACATAATAAAGCGCTTACTAGCTATCAAGGGTTCTTGTTGCACAGTCACAGGTTAGGTCTGTTTGACCTGAACCTACATTAACCAATAAGTACTGTATTAACCAATAAGTACTGTATTCATTTTTTTTCCACACATTTCAACAAGCAAGGGCCTGAGAGGTGTAAGTTTTTTCAACAGGATTCGATAAGTGTGAAGAGTGCTGGAAACCTCCTCAGTGCAGAAAAAGATTAACCCATTATACTTTTATTTATTGCTCTTGTCATTGCTTGCAGTCTAGTCTCATTTTTATCTGTGTGTAAACAATAGTGCAATAGTCATTACCTACTATTTGTAACAAGACTACATGTAGACAAGCATTTATTGTAGCATCTGCAGAAATAAGTCCATTTTGCCATCCAAAGGTTTTATCTCTTTATTATCACAGCTAGAAAAGGGCAAGATTTTAAGCTGTTAAAAAAAAATTGTTTTCCAAGAATATCTATTGTAAGCTTGTAAACGTCACGGGCTGCTGACAGTTTAAAGTAAGAGTACAAATGGCACCATAAGAATAAGTGATGAGAAAACCGTGGAGCACCACGTGCCATTGATGTCAGAAATAAACATTGTCTAAGAAGGTGCACAAGTGTGGAATGATATGCTACAGTTGAGCAACTCACTGCCAGAATGGACCAAGGGGCTACCAGATGTGTGCCTAAAACAGCAGTTCAGCAAACCCTACTGTGTGTGGGTCTCCATAGAATATGGACAGTCACAGCACCTATGATAACAAAGTTGTATCAACAGAAAAGTCTTCAATTATTATAGCAGTATCACAATTGGACATCTACTGGGAGCAAAGGCTTGCCTTCTCTGATAAGTCATGTTTTCTGCTTCATTGAATGGATGGACATTGGAGTGTCAAAGAACAAATATCTTGCAGCCATTGTTGGAAGAACACAAGCTGGTGGTGGCATTGTTATGGTGTGAGTAATGTCCCAGATGTATTTTCCAGGTCCACTTATCCATATGAAAGGCACTCCAGTTTGGGCATGAATTAATTCTTAAAAGGACATGTCCACCAAGATAATCCAACATATCCCATGGCTAGAAATGACCAACGTAGGTTAGAAGAGCATGAGCAAGACTTTCAAGAACCACCCTGGCCCCCTTGATCATCATCCGAGAAGCTGTTGGATGCTGCTATCTGTGCTTTGCACAGCAGTTACTCTGGTTATTAACTGGTGGTCATATTAATGTAACATGACTGTGTAAATATGATAATACAACTCTTAGACCATCTCTGATTTAAACTGCAGATTTATCTTTGTTGAAACTATGGATAAATATATAAAGATATATGTATAAGTGTATAGAGTTTTTGTATGTTCAAGAAATCGAGAGTGCCTTGATTTGCCTTATATAAAAACACAGTTGATCTGTACCTACAGGCTCCAAAGATGTTAACATGGTACAGTATACAGCATCTATAAAAAAAAACAAAAAAAAAACCTTAACTGGAAAATTCCCAACATGACTTTTTTCACTCTCTGTTACTCTTCTTGTATCTGGAGATTCCTCAGACATTTAATTTATTGTAATACCATAGACTGAGATAATAAATCTTCATTGCTGTTTCCCATACTGATGATATGGTGTGACGGAGCATTGTCATTGTCACTGAATGGTGTTTAATCAGAAAAGAAGTCAGTACATTATGAGCGCGTTTCATTCTTGTGTTTTCATGGTAATGAGAGCGCATTCTACTGCTCAATTTATGACGTCATTTTGGTCCACCAGCATTTGGCAGAATTAGTTAAAAAATTTAACTGATGTTAGTGCCCAATTGGTTTAACTTCTTAGTAAGTGACCATTGAATTCTCTCTGTATATATCTGCATAGCATGTATAGTAGTGAATAATAATTAGTATGCCTGCTATTGTACACAATTTTACTAACCACATCTTCTAATTCTCGTTCTAGCTCCGGACTTTTGATCCTGGCAAAATATTTAGACAGAGAAAGTACAGACCGCTACATTTTGATAGTGACTGCATCAGATGGCCGGCCTGATGGTGTAAGTTTTTAATTCTTGCCTTTTTTCCCCTTACATTTAGTCGGTATTTAATAAAAATAGTGCTGTGACTGTAAAGAACACTGCTCAAGTATATTGCAGCTGGGAAGTTAATGCAGGGTAACAAGAGTCACTGTTTTTACAGTTTATATTGCCTAGCTTGATAAGATTCATATTAGAGGGGGTGTTCCACCTGATTTACAGTATACATATGAACTGGACCCTTTACCTTGCAAGAGAATGGAAAACCCCTAACCCCTCTCTACATCAGCTGAAGAAAAGTGGTGGTCATACATAACATCTGTGGGTGTTATGGAAAGGGTCTAGTGTTTTCTCTACTTTTAATTTCAGTGAAGAAAATCATGTGGCCATATCCTCACTAATGCCAAGTGGCCTGGGGAAATAGAGATCAGGGAGCGGCTTGGTTAGTTATATTTATTTTCATGCTTGGCAAATACTGGAGACAAATATTGGGTCCTATGTATGAAAACTGTCTAGCAGTAAGACGGTCTTTATTGCCCATAGCAACCAATCATAGCTCAGCTTTTCTTTTCCCAGAGCACTATGTGAAATGAAAGCTGAGCTCTGATTGGTTGCTATGGGAAACAAAGACAGTCTTACTGCTGGACAGTTTTCATATATAAGGCCTATATAATGACCATTTTGTTAACAAATTCCTGCACTTGAATTATTTGAGCATAAGGTGGTCATAGGGGGGTTCTCCTGAGCACGTTCACATGGCCTAGTTGTGGTCCATACTTTGAGACGTAATTGCCTTGCAATAAGCCTGAAGTATCAAGAAAAATATATAATGGATCAGCACTACCCTTAATTACTGTGGTGCCCATTGCAAAAAATCCATCCACAGTCCATATAACCAACGACACACACATATGTTCTTGATGCAATTAAAAAAACTTTATTTTTCCATTAATGTCAATCACAGTATGCAAAATCAGAAGAAAATCCGGGTAAAGTTAGTAAACATATAATATATTACTCATAGAGCATATCCCTGGGATACTAACTTCACCCGGATTTTGTTCTGATTTTGCATACTGTGATTCACATTAAAGGAAAAATAAAGTTTTTTTACTTGCATCAAGAAATTCTGTGTGTGTCGTTGACTATATGGACTAAGCCTGAAGTATGGCCCGCAAATCCAATAAAATGATGGCACTCCTTGAGTGCTATGAATTTATAGCGTATTCCCCGACACGTACTGAGCCCCGGGAGAAAGAAGTGACATGTCACTTCTTGCGAGCGCATACGCCGAATGTGAATGGGGGTCGGTCCAGAGGATTTTAAAAGTTTTCTCTGGCCCGCGTACTTCTAAAGCAGCAGGCATATAGCGGTGCGCACAGTACACCTGCTTTAAACCGTTTGAACCTCCCCTTAACTCAAGAATAAAGTAGTGATCATCCATTTTTTTCTTTACATGACAACTAAGTGGTACTACATTCTCCTGCAGTGATCCCAGGAAATGTATGGCTGCCTGCCTCCTGCCCCAACAATACCAGCTGATTGTCAAGGCCCATTGCTTCCATTAATAAAGGGTTATCTACTTTGGGGAACATATTGAAATCAGTGTAACTTTTGTCTTAAACACATGGACGGAAATATAGCCATAGTGACTTATGGGGCCCAGTGGTTGACAGGGAAGACTTTGGTACAAAAACATTGTTCCTTTTTTGTAAGGAACAGAAAGTTGGTAGGTTTTGATTTCCAAACATATTAAGTGGGTTTCATATATATGGTTTGGCCCCTTTTTTTACCTTTAATTATTATACAGTTTTTGTATGTGGGGGGTTTTAGTTTAGGGTTTTTAAGTGGTAAGGAGGCCCCCAAATTTTTTTTGCTGTGGGGCCCCTGAAGTTGGGGATAAATTTAAACCCTCCTTGGAATGGTTTTTTTTCAATAAAGGGGTTAAGGGGAAAAAAAAGCTTTAAAATTTTAAAAGATGGGTTTGGTCATTTTTTTAAGAAAATAGAATGTTTTTTTTCCCGGGACAGGCCTTAAAAACCCCCCCCCAAAAAAAAGAGCCTTTTTTCTGAAAATAATGGACAGTTGGCCATTAACCATTTTAGGTACAGTTGAGTCCTCCCTTAGCTTTTTTTGGCCTCAACCTAAACCTGATGTGGGAGTATCAAAATTTAAAAAAATTTACTTTATTTCCCTTTATGTTTTGCTAGCAAAGATTAAAAAGGTTTTTATGAATTTTATTTTTAAAAATGCAGTTTTTTGATGGAAAATTTTATAAAAAGGGAAGGGAAAAGGATGGGGGATTGAGGAAATTTATATGGCAACTGTACCCCGTTTGGGGAAAAATTTGTGACAAAAAACTGGGGGTGTAATGGGTTTGTCCCCCATTTTTAAGTGTTTTAGAGAATTTTTAAGACATTTTTTGCCCCTGTCAGATAAGGGGGCACAGCTTTGTAGAAAAGTTATGGTTTTAGGGAAAAAAGGGACCCGACTTTTTGTGCCCTGGTTTTTGCCCAAAAAAAGATAACAAAATTTTTGGGCCCTAATTAACTTTAAACCAACAATAAATTGGGTTAAAATTAAAAACAAGTGTCTTTAAAATTTTTCCAAAAATTTTTTGTTTAAACCCTGAGTTATGTGATAAATTTGGCACGTTTTTAGATTGTCTAGTCTACAATGTTATAGTACTAGTAAATGTGCCCCAACATATCCAGATCAGAACTCTTGGGTATATTCAAAGATCTTGCATTTACTAGTGAATACATGATTTGGCAACTATATGAAACATGTGGACCATATCCCATGACCTTCTACCCTCTAGTTAACGTTTTTGAAAATGTATTCAAAGAAGAACTTTTTTGGTGGATTTCAATGCATTTGGGGAATTTTCCTTGCCGGTTTGCTGTGTTCCACATGCTATTAGGCTTCATTTGTTGGAATGCAGTCACGTTCCGTGAATTATTGCCATACCAGTGTAATTTGCACTGTATAAAAGCACAAATGTTTGTTTAGGTCACTTCATGCCCTTGTTTTCATTGCTCTTTGAGAAAACAGGAAGCAGTAAGCTTTTAATTCTGTATGTAGTGAACCATAGCAGGTTTTATGTACCGTGTTTCTGTGACCTGCAATGTTCCAGCACTGATGTGCTTTTCAAGCTTGGCCTTTATGTTTAACAACTTTGCATTATTACTGAAGATGTTTTTATGGTAGTGCTGATATTCGTATATAGTGGCAGCTGCCATTTTATCACAGTAAATTCCAACAAAAAATCCAATATGCACAATGGCATTGTTTATTATCCATTCCTGGTACTAAATGGAATAAAGACATAATAAAGTATCTGGGAGAATACCAGACATCAACTTGAAGCTAACACCATTTATAATTGCTCATATAACATGATTTAGTGAAAAGAGGGTTTGAAAACAAATAGCCACTACTTGTGTCTGGATGTATTAATAACTGTCTAAATTAATAATATGTAAAACAGGATGAATTATTGGAATGTACAGTTTAATTTTGCCCATAGAAAATAGCCAGATGTATGTTGGGAGTAATAGTTATATGATAAGTACTTGATGAGTAACCTAGGAAATTAAGACACTCCAAATAATGGCACTCAAATTAAGAAACAGTAGTTTAATAGGAATGACAGACCCTGGTAGTCTGGAATGCATTGGTCCAGAAATCCTATTGATCCATCATTTGTCTAGAATTTATATTCCATGTAAATCCATTGTGGCAAATGTGCTAGAATTTACTAATAAAGCCATGGAATGTTTGGAGATGACCTTTTCTCAAATAGGTCCCTGTTTGGTTCAATAATGCTTCGGAAAAAAAACTATTTTTGGGTACATCGGAGCTAAAATATTTTTGTTAACTCTATCCATAATTGTAACTTTAAAAGGGTTTTACCACAAATGAGTATCTTCTGCACAGGTAGCTTGCAGCTAGCTGCCAACCGACCATGCATGAGAATGAAGAGGGCAGCACGTGTGGCATCCTCCTCATTCACTTCTATGGGAGCACCTGAATATAGCTGAGCACACACACTGTTATATTCAGAACTTCCATAGAAGTGAATGGGGAGGATGGCTGCAAGTGCCAGCTTCCACATTCTCATGCACGGTCAGCTGACAGCTCGCTATCGCTACGAGCTACTTGTGCAGCAGATATATCTGTGGTAAAACCCTTTTAACTGTTACATGGGGTTAAGGTAAGCTTTTTTTTTACAGGTTTTTAAGGGTTAACTTGCTTCTCCAGAGCGCTCCCCATGCAGTGTCACTTCCAGTTATTACTACTGAACAGTATGTTAATCCCTAAACAATTGTAGAATCTCTTACCCCAACTTACGGCTAAAGTTGTTGTTTTTTGTTTTTGTTTTTTGTTTTTGTGTGTGTGATTTTTGCCAACACTAAATTCAGGTCAATTTAAATCAAATCACTAAGATGTAGGGAGAATTTAACATTGACCCAAATCTGCACCACTATTGGACATGAACCCAGTGATCTTACAAATGTTTGCGTGTATGCAGAGGGGCGTGGCCTGAGCGGAGTAGACGTGGAGTAGGACCTCTCCTGGAAGAACCCCTGGCTTTTCAGCTCAAATAACCCAACAATTAAATCAGAACCTCTGCATAGCACTTACGGCCCTTCCCTGGAACCCAATTTACCCCCCAGTCCACCCCCGGCGCATTTTGGCAGTGTAACAGCGGAGTTTTGAGGCGGTGAGTCAAGTGGCGGGATCGGGCTCTATCTTCTCCCTCACTACCCCCTCCGCACCAACGGTCCGGCCGCACGGCTAATCGGGACGCTTACCTGCTCATCCTCTCCTCTAAGTGCCGCGGCTGTCTGTCCCTGCCTGCAGCAACTGTCCGCCCTCGTTCTGCTGCTCTGACCGAGTGAGAAGGCAGCCCAGCTGTGCGCAGTGTCGCTCCTTCTAAGCCCTAGTGTGGGGAAATCCCGAGTGCCGAGCCACATTGCGCGCCTCCTGCCATGTCGACTCCTGCGGCCCTTGTGCATATAAGTTATATTAGTGCAGGCAGCGCTCACCCACGCTCCCTGTGAGCTATCATAAAGTATCTTCTGCTCGCTCTGTCCAGGAGTGTGGGTCTAGACTATTGTGCCTATGTGCTGGCACATATAATAAACGGAATCACCGCCATTTTCTGCCCATTCTCCACAGCACTAGTAGCGCCACTGACTGGCTGCAGCCCCTCCTGCCTGTGACCCTCTCATCTTTTCAACCGGCTTTTTGCTCTGACCCAGGGCCCTTGATACCTACAGCAGAGGCCCCACAAAACTGAGCGCTAGCTAAAGCAACCCATAATCAGGTGATACCTGTCCCAGCCAGAGTGCCTCCATTCATAACACCAGCCAGAGAGTGCCTCCATCAACTGTCCCAGCCATTGAGTGCCTCCATCTACAATGCCAGCCAGAGAGTGCCTCCATCAACTGTCCCAGCCAGAGAGTGCCTCCATAATTTGTCCCCCCCAGGGGTGCCTCCTTTCAACTGTCCCAGCCAGAGAGAGTGCCTCTATCGACTGTCCCAGCCTGAGAGTGCCTCCATCAACTGTCCCAGCCAGAGAGTGCCTCCATCAACTCTCCCAACCAGAGAGCGCCTCCATATACAGTACTTACAGGGATCTACAGGGACAAACACCACAGGGATCAGCGTGATCTAACACTATGCTTTTTCTTTTCCTATTATTGCTATCTCCAGTCCCTCCACACTTACTGCTTATCCCCAAACTCCCTCACTGGACAATGGAACTTTTACATCTCCCCCTGCATTCTACCCTACACACCCTGCTTCCACCATCCTCTTCCCCCTATTAATGCCCTCGTACCAAACAAACCCGCAAAACTACAGTCTATACTACTTCCCACATGCTCACCCTCTCACTGCTCTTTGGGGACATATCCCCCAACCCTGGGGCCCCCCCCGGACATTCCCACCACAGTCTCTGCCTCTCGAAAGATTCACCCTACAAATTCGCCAATCCCTTCAACTTGATCACAATCCCTCCGACCCTGTTTCCCTATCCTCTCCTTGGAGCTCTCTGGAATGCACGGTCTGTATGTAATAAACTCTAAAAAATACATGACTTGTTCATCTCGCGCAACTTACTCTTCCTTGGTCTGACTGAAACCTGGCTGACCCCCTCTGACAACTGTCTCCCCTACCGCACTCTCTTTTAGCGGCCTCCAACTTACCCACATTCCTCGCCCTGGTAACAAGCATGATGGAGGTGTCGGCCTCCTCCTGTCTGTCACCTGCTCCTTTTTCCCCGCTCCACCCTCTCCCTTCCCTCATCTTCCCTTTTGAGGTGCACTCTGTCCACAATCTACGCCCCCTCCACCTCCAAGGGCTGTTGTCTACCGAACGCCAGGCCCTGCCACTGCCTTTTTGACCACTTTGCTTCCTGGCTTTCCATCTTTCTTTCCACCGACTTCCCTACTATCATCAGGGGAGACTTCAACATCCCAATCGACACCCCCCACACTGCTTCCAAAAAAACTCCTTTCACTTTGTTCCTCCTTTGACCCCCTCCCAGTGGACCTCAGGCCCTCACAAAAAATGGACACACATGGACCTCATCTTCACCCGCCTTGCCCCCTATCTGACTTCTCAAACTCCCTCCACCCATATCTGACCACAACCTGCTCACTTCTCCACCATATCCACCCCACCCGCTCCTCCGTCTCATATCCAGTACGACCCCGCAGGAACCTACAAACTCAACCGTCTCACTCTCTCTGACTCTCTTGCACCTCTTTCCCACTATCTCCTCAGTTAATGACCCAGACGCAGCCACCACTTTCTACAACCCCACAATCATCACCACCCTTGACTCAGTCGCTCCCCTCACACACAACAGAACCCGCAAAATCAACAGACAACCCAGGCACACAGACTCACTAAAAACTGAGGCGAGCTTCCAGAGCTGCCGAACCGCCGCTGGAGAAAAACTCACTCCACTAATGACTTTTGCCTTTATACAAACAATCACTGCATACATTTAAATCTGCACTCACCACAGCCAAATGGACTATTTCACCCCTCTATATCTTCCTGTCCCAACACCCAAACAATTATTCAAAACCTTCAACTCTCTTCTCCGTCCACCCACTCCTCCCTCCCTCCCCTTTTTAGCAGACAAATTGCCATCACTTCCTTCAGAAGATCAATCAATCAGAGAAAGCTTCAGCCGCAGTCACCACCCTCCCTACCCTTGCAAACTGCTCTTCCCCCTTAACTGCTTCCCCGGTCACTAGACAAGCTCTCCTCTTTACTGTCCAATCCAACCTCACTACCTGTATTTTTGATCCACTGCCATCCCACCTCATTCCCCGACCTCAGTGCTTCTATCATCCCAGCTCACCATCTCTTCAACCTATCACTAACATCTGGCATCTTCCCTCCGCCTTTAAACATGCTACTATCACTAATCCCTTAAAAAAACAAACCTTGACCCGTCCTCTTGTCCAACTATCGCCCCATTCTCACTGCTCCCTTTTGCTTTTCCCAAAATCCTCGAGCAGCAGTCTATCTTCAGCTGTCCCCCCCACCTCTCCTCAAACTCTCTTCTTGACCCACTACAATCTGGTTTCCGACCCACCAAATCTACCGAAACCGCCCTAACCAAGGTCACCAATGACCTAGTAACTGCTAAAGCCTCATGCCACTACTCTGTGCTCCTCCTCTTTGACCTATCCTCTCCCTTTGACACTGTCAAACCATTCCCTCCTGCTACAAATCCTCTCCTCCCTCGGCATCAAAGACTTGGCTCTTTCCTGGAAACTCCTTTGTACCTCACTGATGGACTTTCAGTGTCTCTCATTCTCGCTCCACCTCTTCCCCCCGGCCCCTCTCTGTTGGTGTCCCTCAGGGGTCAGTCCTGGGTCCTTTACTCTTTCTCTCTTTACACTCTTGGCCTCGGGCAGCTCAAAAGCCCAACACGGGTTTCATTACCACCGTATGCTGCGATACCCCAAATCTACATCTCCGGCCAGGATGTCATTTTCTACTCTCCCGGTCCCTGAACTGTCTGTCCTCCTCCTCTTTCCCTTTTCCATCACGTCTCCTAAAACAAATGTGGAGAAAACAAAACTCATCATCTTTCCACCCTCCAACTCTAACCTGCCCTGATCTCTCTATCTCAGTCAACGGCTCTACACTCTCACTGTTCAGCAAATCCACTTCCTTGGGGTAATCCTAGACCTGCTCTATCTTTCAAACCACACATCCAAACCCCCATCTTGCCTGCCCCCCCACCTTAAAAACATCTTTCGCATCTGCTCATTCCTCAACTATGACCTACAAAATTGCTGGTCCATGCCCTTGTCATCTCCCGCCTAGATACTGAAACCCACCCTTCTCTGTGGCCTTCCAGCTAGCACCCTCGCCCCCCTCCATTCCATCCTTAACTCTGCTGCCGTCTTATCCAACCTCTCTCCTCGCTACTTCTCTGCCTCTCCTCTCTGCCAATCCTTCATGGCTTCCCATTGCCAGCGAATTCATTTCAAGCTACTAACCCTAAACCTACAAGGCTCTCCATGACCTTCCCCTCCCATACATCCTTCTGCCCTAATTTCTAAATATCTCCCCTCATGCAATCTTGCTCCTCTCAGGACCTTTTTCCTCTGCTTCCCTTATCAGTCCTCACACAACCGTCTCAAGACTTCTCCCATGCTTCCCCCACACTCTGGAACTCATGCCCCAACACATCAGACTCTCCCCCACTTTCACCAGCTTCAAAGCAACCTGAAAACCCATTTCTTCAGGCTTCCCTAAAACCCTACCCTACCTTGCTGTTATTACTCCTCCTCAAACATGTTGGCCCCCCACCTCCTGTCTCTTTCCCCTCCTTGTAGATTGTACGCCCTCGCGGGTAGGGTCCTCTCTCCCTCTGTCGTACCAATTGTCATTAATCACTTATCATTGTACTCATTTGACTGATGGAAATTGGAAATGTAAAGCCAAGCAATTGACCAGTTTAGATTATCCGGTCTGCTTTTTTTCATGATATTAAGTTACATCTGGCAACATTTTATTAAATAATGCAGTACTTAAAGGGGTTTTACCATAAAGGCATTTTATTTCCTGGTCTCCTTTCTTCAGCTTTTAGGACCTTCAAAAGGGGCCGTGTATCATTTGTTTGAACTGCATATTATGTGACTCAGCAGGATTGACATCACCATGCCTTTCCCCACAGTGTGCTCTCCTGAGTCAAGTAACTTAAAAGACAGCAAACCCAAAAAATGCTCATCCACAAATATAATGCAAAATAATATAAACAGGGCCTAAAAATGCACTAATTATAAATGTATTACCTACAAAGAACTAAATGTGCTAAACTGAAAGTAAATCAAATCCAAAATATAAAATGCAAAACATAACCATACAAATATATTTTATTGTAAATATTTAAAGCACTTATATTAAAAAATTTCATGATGTAACAGGTAAAAACCGGAAAAGAAGTACATTGCAAATGTGACACAGAATAATTAGTAACACAATTCATAAATATACAGTGCATGCAACATGATGAATTTACAAGTGCAAGTGCATCAATAAATATATACAATGTATACAAACATATCTATATAAATAGACACCACATAAAATAAATATGTAGTTAATACATAAACATGTGCCAAAAAATGTGCAAGTGTCATGTCCACGTAGTTCCCCCACATACTCCCTTGCATTTCAATCCTGTTTCCTTGTGGATATTTATTTATAATATGTTTTTTATTTAATGTGGTGTTATTTATAAAAGTGTTGGTATACTAATTTTTAATTTAGATTTGTATTGTAAATTCATCATGTTGTATGTGCTGTATATTTATGAATTGCTTTACTAATTAATCAGTGCACATTTCCTATGTATTTCCTTTTACGTTAATACCTGTTACATTTTTAATATTTGTATTTCTAAAAAAAATATTTTTATGGATATATTTTATATTCAATTAATTTATTTAGGTTTTAGCACACATTTATTTCTTGTAGTTAATATATGACCTAAAACACAGTAGGTATGAGTAGCTACAATGTAGCTGAGTGTTTAGCACTTCTGCCTTTCAGCATACGGGTCTTGGGTTAAAATCTCTGGAGGAACCAATTTTTTTTCCTCAATGCATATACCCGATTAAGGTTTCTTTTTTTTAATTACTAAGGAGCATAGAGGACAGGAGTAGAATGACAGCACCTGGGTTTGAAAACTCTCTTAGCAGGGATTACTACAGGGAGAGACCAACAGTAGCTGACTGAGAGGAGAGGCAATGTCTGAGCATGTGCAGCCAGGACAAGGAGCTCTTGTCACTGGTCGCATCCCCTAGAGACAAGCTGTACACTAAGGTAGAAATGGGAAAAATGTTTATTATTTCATTTTCAAGCTTTCCACATCAATTTTACTTGTTCATAAAAGGTGTCCCCCTGCTAAGACCCTCAGTCTCAGCTCTAATACTAAGAGAAACCTGGTATGACTCTTTAAGAGACAGTATTAGTCTTTCTTAACCCCCCCCATTTACAGTGCTTGACAGTTTAAAGGAGTTGTCTCCCCACAGGGTTTCAAAGAATGCATGAAAGAAATTCTCTGTCACTTCCTGGTTCAGACTAATTTGCATAAGCTTGTGTTGTACAGCTACGTTGGCTTTCAGATGCTAATTAGATTAGATTAGCTTTCAAACTATCAAAGGACTTCTTATCTGATCCCCAAAAAAAAGCCTAATTACAGAGCTGTTTCTTGAGATAAATCAAGCTTTTTTCTGTCTGGCAGCACAGGACACTGACTGACACTGCAGACCTGTGTGATGAACTCACTCTCTGTATCTCATTGAACCCAAAAAGCCCCGGGAGATTTGTTTACAGGTTGGTTACTGAGGGAAATGAAATAGCCCTTGGAGGTAATAAATTCACTTGTATCTCTTTAGGGAAAACAGAGGAACAATGCAATATATTTGGAAAATGTCTTTATTTTGTGTTCCCTACAATTTGAAAGCTATTCTTTGTAGCGAGACAACCCCTTTAATTTGTGTGAGAGCAAACTTTCAATCACTGTATGTGATTTTTTTATCATTTTATATGCTTTTTACTCAAATCCTCCTCCACGTCACATAACCCTAGTTTCCGAACTCAATTCTCCCCTTACCCTTTTCCTGTTTCCCCTATATTCCCTTCTGTGCCGCTTCTGGGGAAAAAATTTTAAATTAGGTAAAAATATAAGTTTGCTCAATATACAGCCTTCTTGTGTTCTTTGTATCAGGGTTTCTTTTAAACAGATACAAAGGAAGATATATATTTTATTAAGGATGTGAAATCTAAGATTCTACTTTTATTTTCCTTGATCAAAAATTTTATAGAGTGAGCAATGCAATATGTCAAGCTAAAAACCACAAGTAGACAAGCAACTTATTCTAAGAGCTTAGCTAAAATCAGTGACTGCTTTATTTAGTTTTTTTCCCATTTTTAATTTTTTTGAAAATATAAAATCGAGGGCCAAATGCCCGTTTGTCGAAAATTAAAATTCTGATATTTCAGGGATTAGAATTATGGTTTGTAATCTAGGTTTTTGGCAATAAACACTTTCCCTAAAATCAACATGAATAAGGAGTTTTAAAGAAAAACCATACCAAGCTCTGTTTTGGGTTTTTTCCCCATCTCGATGGGGCCTGGCAGGTAAAAATGTAAAGTAATCATTTGAATCCTACAAGTAATAGGAGACTGGATTCTGTTTGCAACAACAGTTCGCAACAAAGTTTTGCAACAACAGTTTGCTTTTAAGACATTATCCACCTCCTTTTAAAATTTTACTAACAGTTCCATGGGCCCCAGTAAAATAATAAAATAATTTATACAAATTTTTCTGCTGTCCCTAGTTCCAGCACCACGTCTCCCTTGTCTTCTGTTGACATTCTGTCACTTCTGAATTTGGAACACACGCTTACATAGGCTTCTGCTAACATCACCATTCAAAGCTTTTCACTTGGAATGGTGATGGAAATTGTGTAGATGACCCCTAAACAACGCAGCTGCAGGGGTAGTTCCCCTTCAAAGTGACAGAAAGTCAAAAGAAATGGGGAATGTAGTGTGGAAACCCGGGACTGCAGGAAAGGGGGGTAAATTAAAAAATTTTTTTTTGGGGGCCCTAAGAGTTGTTAGTATTATCTTTAAAGTAGTCGGACAACCCCCTTTAATAGTGCTTTTAAAAATTTCTGTGATTTTAAATACTTTTACAAACTTTTTGCAAGCAAAACATGGAATAATAACAATATTTTTAAAAAGAGAATTAGCAATGCATGTTGGAAAACAGAATATGAATTGTTATGCTGAAATAATAACTGATACATTTTGTGTTTCACTTGTAATATCTTGGAATGTTCTGATGTGGAGATTCTAAATTGTAAATAATTTAATCTGTTGCCTCTTTCCTTGGGAAAAACCCGAAAAAGGGGGAAATAATATATTACAAGATTTGTTAGGGAAAAAAATCCTTGCAAGCTTAGCGACAAATTACATTTTATCTGTAAAATACTTTGGGTAGAATCAATCAACTCAAACAAAAATGAAAAAGAACAAAGTGTAAAATCAGTCAGCACTTGTCTCAGATGAGAGCTGTGTCATGAAATGTTTAAATTACTGTATATCATGATTTTTTTATCAGAAAAGTTAAAGTTTATAAAATTTATGTTTTATTACTAATTAAAAATACACTTTTAAAATACCAAATAAATGCTGCTCATTTGGTACCAAAGATTTTTATTTTATTTTTAAAAGAAAATCAAAACCCATGGCAAACCCTTTTTTTTTACGAAACTAAAAAAAAAAAAAAATCATAAATCACAGTTAGATGAAAGTAAATTCCTTATTTTACACAGTTCGAATAATATGGCAAGTAAACAATTTTTATTGAAAACTATTTTAGGGGGATTTTATGCTCTCAAACATGAAGGTCAAAACTTGGAATATATAGATAATTATAGTCCAGTAAACTGTCATGTCATAGATTTACTGTTCAGCAGTAAGTATACCTTTTATTATAATACCGTGAACATTTTCCCATGCAACGTCATCAGCTATTGTGATAATTATTAAGATACACCTGCATTGTTTTAACAATATGTTAATTTGGAAAAATAAACCATAAAAATATAATATAGATAAAAAAGTAGCATATGAGTATTGGCCTTAGTTTTAAAAATCATAAATGTGGTCTGTGCACCTATATAGAAATCATGTAGAAAGATCTTTGCCAATCAAAGCCATAAGCCTAAATGTGGCTAGCCGTCCCTGTCTAGTTTACATTTGATTGACTAATCCTACTAGTGAAAAGCAATAAGAGGATAAACATAATTAAAACTTTTTTTCAAAAAGTAAAAACAATTATATAAAACAAAACAACCACTGTGAGGCCTGTGGTGATCAGTTCATTGTTAATATCAGCAGCAAGTAGTCTTTGGCTTCTGTTTACTTGAGAAAATAGCATTGGTGCTTTATTTGACACAAACAAAAAAAAATGTGGCTTGAACTTCGCCTGTAACACAAAAATTACACCGTCCGTGTGGGACAAAACAACTCGGTCTTTCTGTGTTTCACAGTTTTCAACCATCAGGATGTAGAAAATCACAGTCTCAATGCTGTGGCAATCACAGTCTACAATGTGGCAGTCTTCTTCAGTCCCAGATTGCGAACCACACCCAATTGCTGAGATGCAGACCCAGCCTTTATGGGCCTGGCACGAACTTCCCCCATCACTTCAGCCACTCCAGTAAGCCAGCCTGGATTAGCTGGTCGGAGCAGCTATTCTAAAAATTAAAAGTGCTAGTAACCTAGGGTTACTGTCACAAAACTGCTGGCTTAACCTCACCAAGGTCAGGCATCTCCGTGACACGTATCAGCCATCATCCACAGCTCCTTGAGTCTTTTTACAGGCCGCATATACATAGAAAAACATGTAGAATTCATGCATATCCATAGTATGATGAGTAAAGCACTCCATGTTCTTTTGTATGGTGCTTTCTATTGGACCATATTATAGAGGTATAGAATAGCACTACAGTGCAGCATATTATGGAATTTGTAAGGGAAAAAAAATCATGTGCTTTCATAGGAAATCAGTCATGTAGCACCAAACAGATGTCTCTGGGCACCCAAGTACAGCTTAGTAGAACAAGTAGACAAACCACTTAGTAGAACAAGCCAGAATACAACATAAGCTTGAGATAATACAGCTTTGGCAAGTACAGGGTTATTTGTACCTATTAGAATATTAAAAATGTAACACCTTATGGATTTATGCTACTGTGTCCCAAAATTGGTATGAAATTTTTTTGTGGGTGTTCCTTTTTAGGTCAGAAAATGTCCTACAAATGAGGATTTTAAATGTTCGTGAGCTACATAAATTCTGGCATGTATTACTGATGAAAAGCATTTCTGTAGAACTTCTAGGTTACATCTGCACGTCAGTGATTTACTGTCTGATTTTTAAGCAGATTTGGTATTTAGAATCCACAAAAATCCAACCATAAATCATCCTTATAGACCACATCTGAGCTGTAGTCTACACAGCGTGGATTTTCTGAGGTTGGAATTCAAATCCTAAATCTGTTCAAAAATCTTAGAAAACTTTCTATAATCCATCGTATTTCACATGATAATGGCGGATTATAGTACTGTTCAATGTTAGTGTGCCAATCGAAATCCAAAAAAACGACCGCATAATCCGCATAAAAAATGTGGTAAAAAATGAATGATGATAGCAGAATCCAGTGGCATTTTACATTTGCTATGTGCACGTAGCCTTATCCTCCAAGTTTAGACTTTTACAGTTTGTCATCAAATCTGGGCTTCATTCCATTTTATAGCAAGATTTCATGTCTAACAATGAATTAAAGGGTAGAAAATAGGCCAGAATGACAAGAAAAAAATCCATTGAGAAGATTTTAAAGTCACCTCTGTTGTCTTAACTTGAAAATAGCACATTAAACTGTCATAGCAAATGCTTTTTGCTTTAAAGTGCCATATTTGTTGTGTCATCAGCAAAATAATAAATTGCTACACATTTAACAACTAGAACAGCAACATGCAATCAGTGAAACCCTAAATTGTATACTTAAATAAATGCTTCACAAAACAACTCAAATTAAATGAAAGGAAAAAATTCTGCAAGCATTTAAAAAAAATCCTAGAGAACTCTTCAATCAATAATACATTTTCTCCATTGTTTATGAAATGGGCAAATCTGCCTTGTACGTAACAAAAGCACATCAAATGGCATTTATGTAACATACAGTATTTGTTTGTACAAAAATAAATAATTTCTGATACAACGTGCAATGGTTTGTTTAAAGCTGCATCAATGCTCCTGGCTCGCTTCTTGAACTATGAGGCTGATGAATTTGAATTTGCAGTTTGCACATGACATTTGAAATTATAGATGTACTATGGAAAAGAATAGCAAGGACCAGAAAATTGCAATGTTTTTAAAGCAGTGCTTAGGAGGAAATATCACTAAAAATGAGTCAATGGCCTTTATCCATTCCCACCAGAAGAAATGTAGACTTGTTTTATTGTATATATAGATGTGTGAAAATGTACAATCCTGAAATTTGCCTTTGTAAACATGTAGCATACAACTCTGATTACATTTTAGCTCTTTAAACCAAAGTTTGTGAAGCTAAAGACTATAATGCTAGAAACAGATATAGGTCTGAGTACGGGTGGTTGTTCATGACATAATACATGCTTGGGAGAAGAGTATTTGGCAATGCTACCTCCTACGTTTCAAAATGTCTGCAACCCAGTGTTGGCATTATATATGGAGTGAGTTTTAGGTTGGTAGAACGTGTACATGGCATGATTTTGCCCATTTCTGCAGATAGTAAATGGCTTCCATGGAGAGGAACTTCAACAGTTTAATGCAGGGATGGGTTAATAGTAGACTAGGGGCTGCATATGTCCATCAGGGGCTGAACTGGTAAGATAGCAGAGCACACACCATCTGCATAGCAAAATGTTTCTTCAGACACAAGGGTCCCTGACAAAATGTTTACTGATAAAGCTTTATTCTGTTTTGTCTGGTATGAGCATCATCGGTAATATTAGAACTTTTCCCACTTTTATCAATATCTTATCAATAGAATCTGCCATAAATGTTTCATGGGTCAGTCACACATGGTATACCTGGCAGTAAATGTGAATCTCATGAATTGCTTTATGTAGGGATAAACTTGTGAGTCAAGTTTAAGGGGCCTTCTGGTGTTAATTCTTTATTGATCTTAACATCTAATACATTCAAGTTTGGTACTGTAAGAGTAGAAAAAAGACATAATTGATCAGACAGAGAGTAGGGTAGGTGCAATTCTGTCAACATGGTGGACAAGCTGAGGTCAGAGCAGGTAGAGACCTTGCAATATGGGAGACAAATAGTAGATCAGGGCAGGCAGCAGATTTTGTCGGGAACAGACAATATGGATCAGAAAAAGATCTTTTTCTTAAATGGAACTAGAAAACCTTTTTTATCAGGTAACAGCTGAAGAGAGGAAGTCCTTAAAGGGTTTTTGCCATGAGTTGATTTCATTTACCTCCTTGGTCCTCTCAGTCCTCTTCATGTTTGAAAAAGGGGGCGTTAGTTTCTTTTGAAGACTCATTATGCATTAGCCTGTGGGGGGAGGGTATTGTTCAGTCCCCTGAGAAGAGATACAATTGAGCAGCCAGCCTGCAGTTACCCACTCAGAGTTTACTTATCTAATTACATTACAATGCCTCTATGGCTTTCCTAGGCAAGAAAGACTGAATAGGAAGGTCAGAGAGCCATTATAATATAAGCGTAGACATGACATGGACTAGGAGGGGATGTGACAGAGAGCCAGAGCTAGTCCGCACACCCTGAAGCCCTGCTCTGCTCTCCAGATATTATAGAACATCCTGGCAGGCAGGAAGACACTGAGCATTTCTGGCAATGCTCACTCCCATGTCCTGCCATCAGATAATGAAGATAAAACTGAGCAAGCGTGGCCAGCCGGGGAGAAGCTAAAATGCAGGTCAGAGCCCTTGACAACAAGCTGTACACACATACAAAGAAAAGAAGATTGCAACTCTCACAGGGTACACATTTTTTAATGACATGTATTTAGAAAATTGATTAAATGCCCATTTTTGTGGATTCCTTGTCAACATTAGATTGTGGCAAAACCCCTTTAAGAATCAAATATTACCAGAGCATTGATTGGGGAGGCAGATATTTAATCCACTTGGGCCCATTAAGGATTTGGATGCCAGCACATGCTTGCACTAAAGATGCCAAAGCAGAATGGCAGTGAGGAGGATAATGCAACAGAGGACCAGGACAATAGCAGTGGACAATGGGGAGTGCCAAGGCATTAATTTGGAAAACGCACAACGAGGACTAAGTTACAGTTTATAGCGGCAACATTAACCCTACTAGTATGTCATAGTGTCGGCAAGGGGCTAAGTATCGGATAGAACTGCAATCCCTCTACATAAGCGGCAGGTGCTGGCTTCTAATTGCAGCTGACAATCGCCAATAACAGCACAGAATGGAGCTGGCTCCATTCCAGGCTCTTCAACCCTTTAGACACCATAACAAACATGGGCCCAGCATCTAAATTAATGAGTAACGGTGCCCCGCATCAGGACCTCCACGGTGAGATTGCGCGGTCCTGATCAGTTTTCATGGCAGCTGAAAGTATTGAATGCTTCCATTGCTGCCATGTTTCTTATTTTGCTATTTCCTGAACGCCGTGAAAACAAAATTCCTGCAATCATGGCGCTAGTATGTTTTTTCACATTTTACTATTTATCCCTCATCTGGCATCACTATGACTATATTACATTGTGTAATTTCTTTCTTCCTGCTGATAATGTTGTTATAACGTTCATCTACCGTTGATACTGTACTCTACTCACATATTACTGCTTGTTCTCTTCTTGCCTGTTGCAAGGAGCCAGTTTGTCTGTTACCACACTGTGTTTCTTTCTTTCGGTCATGTCACAGCATCTTGATAGGGTTAAGGTCAGGACTAAAACATAAATCTTTTTCAACCATTCTTTGGTTGATTAACTTATCTGCTTTGGGTCATCATTTTGTTACATTACTCAAGCCTCCTTACCTTGAGGTCTTGGGCTGTTGCCTTAACATTCTCCTGTAAAATGTTTTGATGCTGCTTTTAATTCATTATTCCCTCAATGATTGCAAAGTGTCCGGAGGCAAACTGCTCCAAACCATGCTGCTCATTGCATTATAATTTGGATGAGGTTTCTTTTTGTTTGTTTGCAGTGTTCTTTTTCTGTAAAACATAGTGTTTTACATGTGCCCTCAAAAAGTTCTACTTTTAACTCATTTGTTCATAGAATATTTTCGAAGAAACAATTTGGAACATCAACGTCAACAAACTTAAAATGGGTTACTGAGTCTTTCTTGGATAGCAGAAGCTTCCTTCATGGTGTCCTTTTATAAATATCACTTTTGTTTAATGTTTTTTTCTAGTAGATACAGAGGTTTTTCCAGTTTGTAGAGTCTTCTGCTGTTCCTTTCACATCCTTTCTAATCTCTGCAGGTTTGCCCATTCTGCTCTTGCAGTAATCTTTGCAGGAAGCATATTACTAGCAAGAGTTGCAACTTTCCTGAATTCTCTTTGCAAGTAAATAATTTGTCTAACCATAATTTAATGTGGATAAATGTAAAATTCTGCATCTGGGTACTTATAATCTACAGGCATCATATGTCCATAAGAGGAGGGGTGGTGGAGAATTTCCTTTTGAGAAGGCTTTAGGTGTACTTTTAAGTAATATAGCATGCAATATCAATAAGCTACTTCTATGTGTTAGAAGAAGTATGGATAGGGATGTAATATTACCTCTATATAAAGCATTTGTCTAGCCACATATGGAACATGTTGTTCAGTTCTGGGTTCCAGTTTATAGAGAGGATGCCCTGGAATTGGAGAAAGTACAAAGATGAGCAACTATATTAATAAGGGAAAAGAACATCTTAGTTATGAAGAAAGACTAAAAGAATTAAACTTACTTAGTCTTCAGAAAAGATAAGTACATGATTCATTTATCTAAGTATATAAATGCCCCTACAAAAGCTATTTTGTGTAAAATTCTCTGAAAAGACAAGGGGAGTCTCCCTTCATCTGGAGATAAAAGATTCAACATCCAGAGAAGAATGGTCTTCCTTATCATGAGTGCTTTGAATCCGTGGAATAGCCGCCTGAAAAGTTGGACACAGCAGGAACAGCTGACGTTTCAAGAAACGTTTACCTAACTACTTACAACTAAATAATACTAATACTTATGTAGCCATATAAAAGGTCTAAATCCAGTCTGATGGCAATTTTGTGATCATAAATAAAATATTCCTTTAAGGCAGATTGGTTCTTGCCTTTTGTTTTCCAAAGACTCCATCAGTAGGGAAAACCAAGTTTAAAAATTTCCTTCACCCCTCCAATCATCCACATCTTTCTCCACCTTTAATAGAAATTGATGGACATATGTCTTATTTTCAACCATACTATGTAAGTATGTGATGGAGCGTAATAATGTAACAGGTTATAGTGTCTAGGATTCTGGCGGGGGGTCATTGATCCAGGGATTTTTCCGATTGCCAGATTGGAGTCAGGAAGGAATTTTTCCCTAAGATGAGGACGATTGGCTTCTACCTCATTGGGGTTTTTTGCCTTCCTCTAGATCAACACCTTAGAACAACAGGCTGAACTGGATGGACGTCTCGTCTTTTTTCGGCCTTACAAACTATGAAACTATGTATACTTGGATTTTTAGCAATGCTTCTGCAGCCCTTTTCAGCTGAATATATTTCCCTTGCACATCATATTAAGGTCTCATGAAAGTTATTTGTATGTAGTCTTGTTTTACACCAACCATTTTTTCTTGAGAAGAAGAGTTTGTGACTAGCATTTGTGTGATTTTATTGAATAGGCAAAGCCCTTGTAAAACCCACACATCAAACCTGATCTCCTTTATAGAGACACTTTTTCGAATTGGCTTTCAGTAAGGGTATGTTCAGATGGCATATTTGCGGGACCTGCGGTAATTGCACTGCAATGTGCCCGATTTTAAAGCAGATTCCCCAGTACGTACTGAGCACCCAGAGAAAGAAGTGACATGTCACTTCTTTCTGGTGCTTTCGTGTCGGGGAAAGCAAAAATGGATGGGGGCCGGCCAGAGCGCTGTAGAAGTATGCACTGACCAGCACATACTTTTAACCCCTTCACGACCCTGGGGCC
>JAODAL010013503.1:0-91073 GCA_025379985.1 Phyllomedusa bahiana
GAAAGATCATTGCCCAAATTTCTTCCATTTTACTACACAGCTAATGCCTTCGTCTATAAAACGGCCAGGATCACCGTCTAAGGATAGGCAGATTATAAAAAGTTTTTTTTTATATTACAAAATCATCACTAAAAGCATAGCAAACACTAAATTCCTGGTTTATTTATTTTAAAAAAAACCCTCTTTTCAAAATTTCTATTTGGTACGATATTTAATTTTTTTCATACGTATCTAAAAGTTTTTCATTATAGCCTGTATTTGTTAATCTACCATTAATGTTCTGCCTTTCTACTTTGAAATTCTCTCTTAAAGTGCGAGCTCTTTTTGCATATAGAATAACGCAAGGGTAGTAAAGGATTACTACTTCCGCCGCAACACAGTTTTCCAATCCTGTTTCCTAAAAATTTTTAAGGACCAGTTCCCAAACTTGATCAACATAATTCAATATCCAAAAAATGTATATGTTTTATTGAAAAATGAAAACGTAAATTTAACAGATTATTGTTAATGTAATTAATGAATTTGGGTACAGACGCTACATTGCGATCCCATTTGATTCAGATATCGTCGACGTAGCGCCCAACCTATAAATTTAGTCAAAAAAAGGATGTCATCCCAAAAAATGGCATGGTATTCCCACCACGCCATATAAAGGTTGGAAATGGACGGTGACGATGTGTCCCCTTATAGGAGCATCCACGCAAAATAATATTGTCTTAAAATTTGAAATACTATTCTTAACAAAAATTCTATCCCAATAAGATAAAGGTTTGTATTGTTTCAGTATAGCCACTGTAACGCTCTAAATGAAGCCTTACAGCTCTGATTGCTAAATCATGTAGAGTACTTGATAAACCTGGGTACTATGATTGACGAGTGCAACTATGCACGGGCGATAGTCCCATTTCGGGAATCATGACGTTTTCCATAGTCGATAACAGAGGGAAAAAAGGGGGGGAAAAAACACCTTTTCTTACACCCAACAGGGCTGGAGAAGCTGGAATTAACATCCACAACAGTAAAATGGATACTGTACATCTTAGGGAACAAAGTCACAAAAAAAAAAAAGTCCCAGACTTTTTCACTATCCCGTCTTGTACCACAGCAGACCTTTAAACCTAAGACCCCAAATTTTAAAAAATGCCAGAAAACAGTATTATTTGAACCATCATTTTACTTTTAAATGGACATTTTTCTTCCCTGTCCCCGGGGCCACAGCATGAGCCCCCCAAACCTGCATGACCCCCCAATTAAAAAAGTCCCGGAAAAGGGGGTCTTTTTAACCCCAATTTTACTTGAACGGGCATTGACTATCCCTTTCCGGGGCCCCAGCATACGCAAACCTGCATAACGCCCAGTTAAAAGAGTGCCGGAAAAAAGAGTCTTTCAACCACCATTTTAGTTAACGGACATTGACTATCCCTGTCCTACCACAGAACCAAAACCGCTCCCCAAAATTTAAAAAAGGTGGAAAAAGGATCTTTGAACCACCATTTTTGGGGTTTGAACGACATTGACTATACCTGCCTGGCCCAAATGCCCCCAAAACCTGCGACCCCCCAATTTAAAAAAGGCCGAAAAAGGATCTTTGAACCACCTTTTTATTTTCACGGACATTGACTATACCTTCCTCCCACCAGCATGACCCCAAACCGCATACCCCCAGATTAAAAGGTGCGGAAAAAGGAGTTTTTGAACCACCATTTATTTTTAACGGACATTGACTAACCTTCCTTACACAGCATACCCTCAAACCTGCATACCCACAATTAAAAGGAGGAAAAAAGGAGTTTTTTGACCCACCATTTTATTGAACTGGGACTTTGACTAACCTCCCCGGACCCCATGACAAAAAACCTGCTGACCCACAAAAAAAAAGTTGGAAAAAGGAGTCTTTAAACCCCCTTTTAAAATTGAACGGAAATTGACAACCTGTCCTACCGCAGAGACCCCAAACCTGCTCCCCCCAGATTTAAAAAGTGCCGGAAAAAAGGATCTTTAACCCCCAAATTTTATTGAACTGGACATTGACTATACCTGCCCCGGACCAGTTGACCAAACCCCTTGCCCCCCAGATTAAAAAGGCCGGAAAAAGGAGTCTTTAACCACCATTTTAAATTAACTGGACATTGACTATACGCCCGGGGCCCGATCCCCCAAAACCCTGACCCAAATTTAAAAAATCCCCGGAAAAAGGAGTCTTTAACCCCCATTTTGTTGAACGGAATTGAAAAACCCTTTCCGGGGCCACAGCATGACCCCAAAACCCATCCCAAACAGATTAAAAAAGGGGCGGAAAAAGGATTTTTAACCCCCTTTTTAGTTAACGGACTTGACTATACCTGTCCGGGGCCACAGCATACCCAAACCTGCATACCCCCAGTTAAAAAGGTCCCGGGAAAAAGGAGTTTTCAACCACCATTTTAGTTGAACTGGACTGACTATCCCTGTCCTCACCGCATACACCAAAAAACCCTGTCTGACCCACAGATTAAAAAGTCCGGAAAAAGGTTTTTTTTTCTTTTTAACCCCTTTTTTTTTAATTGGGGAATTTTTTCTGGGAAGCTGCCCCAAATGTTTTGGAAAAAGGGTTTTAACCCCCATTTTATTGAACTGGCTTTGACTATACCTGTCCGGGGCCACAGCATACCCCAAAAACCTGATGACCACAATTAAAAAGTCCCCGGAAAAAGGATTTTTAACCACCATTTTAGTTTAACTGGACATTGACTATCCCCTGTCCCGGCCACAGCATGACCCCAAACCTGCATGCCCCACAGAAAAAAAAAGTGCCGGAAAAAGAGTCTTTAAACCACCATTTTATTAAACTACATTGACTATACTTCCGGCCCGCATATCCAAAACCCCCGACCCACAGTTTAAAAAAATCCCCCGGAAAAAAGGAGTCTTTACCACCATTTTAGTTGAAGGGGACATTGACTATACCTTTTTCCTGGCCCAGAGCCCCCAAACCTGCGCCCCACAGTTAAAAAAAGTCCGGAAAAAGGAGTTTTTAACCACCTTTTGGGAAGGACTTGACTATACCTGTCCTCCACAGCAGACCCCAAACCCTGCATGACCCCAAAAATTAAAAAGTCCAAAAAGGGAGTCTTTAACCCCCAATTTTTAAAACGGAACATTGCTATACCGCCCTTTTCCCGCAGTCCCTAAACCTGCTACCCCAATTAAAAAGTCCCGGGAAAAAAGGGATTCTTTGAACCACCATTTTATTTAACGGGACTTGACATACCTGTCCTCCCGAAACCCCAAAACCCAAAACCCACAGTTTAAAAAAAGTGCCGGAAAAAAGGGTCTTTAACCAATTTTATGGAAGGCTTGACTATCCTTCCGGGAAGCACCCCCAAATGACCAAAAACCCCACAGGTGCCCCTATGGGCCATCAGCAAAAATTTCGCAAAAAGAAAAAAACATATTAAAACAACTCTTTTTTCCCAAAACTGCTGCGCTAAGATACTTTCCATTTACGGGGACATTGTTCCACCGTGAATTAGAATGTGAAGCAAACAAAAAAATTTCCCCATAGGGGCAACGAGGGCCCGGGCTAAAATTTCCCGCATTCACGCCCCAAATGATTGGAGGAAAACTGTCAAAGGGGTGAGGCTGTAAAAGTGGACACGGAGGGTTTAGCTCAGGGGGCCGGGGTTTCAGTGGGTGGGGAAGCAAAGGGTGGCGTCCTCATTTATTAACACCCGGTTTAGTTAGCAGGCCCGATTAATGGGTCGGTGACCCCGGCGGCGTCCTCATCCATTTAAAACGGGAAAAAATTTCCCTTAAAACCAGCAACGAAAACAGTCATGCGAAGCAGAGTGCGAAGTGGAATGTATAAAACCCCACCTTCCTCGTACACATTTAAACCTGGTACGCTTAGAAATTTCTCCTCAAAGAAGCCTTCCCCCCGTATGAGTGGGGACCAATTGACTTCACTTGGAAATCGGTGGGTTTAGCCCGTTTCACCAAGGTGCCCTTTTCTTGGCATTCTTTTTCCGTTTTCTCAACTGTTTGGGGGGAAATTTTCCGTTCTTTTGGGGGGGCAATGTGCTCCATACACCAATCCTCAGAATAACCTATATCTGTTCAAGTCTTCCGTACCCCCCGTACAATTCAGAGGAAAAATTTGTATCATTTTTTGTGCAGCAATTTTTTTTTGTATTTAAATTTAGAAAACCAGTTAAATAGATGGAATCCCCCCCCGCTTTTTCCTTTTTTTTAAATTTAAAACGGGGGCACTAAAAGGATTGCTAGCTAAAATTTTTTAAAAACTTGCAAAAACAATCCTTTTTCAAATTTCCATTTTAAAATTCCACCATTTCCTTTTTTTTTCACACCAGCCCCTAAACAAATCAAAACCCTTTGACCATTTGACAACTGTAAAACAAATGTTGTTAAAACCACATTTTTTAGAAAGGACCTGTATATACAATTTCACAGCAACATCCCCCCCAAAAATTTTAAAAATTGGGGGAGAAATGACACTTAGAAACCACATTTCTGTTCCAAAGGACCTTATCTAGCTGTATCTCACAAACCAGAACCCCAAAAAAATTGACAGTGCAAAAAAAAAAAATGGAGTAAAGGAATAGTTTTTTTTATGAAACTTTGTACAATTGGTGCTTTTAAAAGTCTCCTCACCGCAAAACCACAAATGAACTTTTGGGGAAATGAAATAAAAATTGCAGTAGAAAATTTTCAGTCAAAATTTTTCAAGAGGGCCATTTCTGTTTGAAGGGAATGTGAATAACCACAACTAATCGGTGACCTCGGGGAATTGGGGCCACAACATCATCAGAGATCCATCCTGATTCATTTGATGAAAGTCAAACACAACATTATTTTTGGGAAAGCCGGGATGCGTTTGTCTGAAAGCCCTCAGCTGTGCTAAGGTCCGCTCAGAATGACGCTGGCTGCGGGCAGGAAAAACCACCTGTAGGCGGGGAGCGAGCTGGGGCCTTCATCCATTTTGGATACCCAGAAGTCGATTGGTCCGGAACACACCCAAAATCATCAGTGTTAACGCAGATAGCGTGCACCAAATTTTAAGCCGGTCTCTGGTGTCGTATGTGTGCCCTTCATTACATGCTTGGTGAGGGGGTAAAAAAGGGATCCCAAAGGGGTAACCCAAAATAGGTTTTGCCACAAGCGTGTGCGGGCTGCGGCAACAGCACCTGCTGCTGTCAATTGCTCGTTTTAGAACTTTGGGGAAAAAGTAAAGCAGACGCAAGAGTTTTCCCCTTTTGAAAAATATACGTTCTCCTTCCTCATTTCCCCATTTGGGGGGTAAAGAAAATCTATTTTGCTTTGGGGGGGATCGAAAGTGTGACCCCCCCCCAATAACTTTGTTCATTTTGATGGACTTAATGCAGGACAGTTGGGGGGAAAGGGAGCACCCAAAGCATTCATGTGAGAGATGGAGCCTTGTTTTCCCAACCCTCTGGTCGAGGGGCACAAGCAAACTATCTTCCCATTTTCCTCCCCCGCCTCAATTGGGGCCAACCTCTTTCCAAGGCGGGGACATCAGAAACGCGTGCCGGGAATACTTATCCCCCTCCTCCTCCGCCCTCCGGCACAGCTTCAAAAACCCCTGATTCCCTCAATATGCCCCCTTTAGACTGGGGCGCCGCCTTGCACAGCCCTGGACCCCCGAACCACTCCTAATAAGACAGATAAAGTTGGAAACTTTTGGGCCTTCTGTTTCGAGGGAGAAAGTCCCGTGTCCGCATTGTGTCCGTCTCCTCCTCCGTCGCGGGTGGGACCGGGAATTTTTCAGAGTGTCCAACAATTGTTCCAAAATAAAATCACCACAATGCCATGCCGACAAGGGCATTGTCCCAGACCATTTTGGGGGCTTCTTCAAAACGGGGAAGGATGGGGCAGAGCTCTTTCACCGCCCCACTTCGGGCTTAAAGTTTTCTTCTGCTCCCAAACCCGGTGACAGAAGGCTGGGTGCTAGACGGCCGTGTATGCGGCAGGGCAAATGGGGAAAGGGGAGGGGTAGATGGGTCCCCTGGTGGTGCGGTGGTACTCGGGATGGTGGAGGTGAAGCGGGGGCTGACCTTTACATGACCTGGAACAGGGGCAGCTGAGGGAAAGCTTTGGGCCGGGGGAGGCGGAGACAGGGGGGTTTCAGGGTTGGGAAACCCGGGATCGGGGGGGCCTTTTTTTGGGCCCCGTTTCCCTCCATTTCAAATTACCATTCGCTGCATGTGACTAACAGGGGTTAAACCCTAAATTCTTCCCTTACTGGCGGGTTTTTCGGCAAAGGCGCATATGACATCCTGGGGGAACAGAGGGTTGCTCAAAAAGGCCCATCTTGAGAGTCCTGGACCTTTTGACGGCGAAAACGAGGGGGCGGTTTTTCCGCTGATCGTGGCTGGGGGAATAATCCAGGGACTTGGGACCGCCCTCTCCCTTTTTGAGGGGGGACCCCTACGACGTACCCCATCGCTTTCCTCCTCGCCATTTGAAGTGCTCGCAAGCAAAATTTTGCTAAAAAACCACGTTGGATCCGCAATTGTCGTCAATCACACATCATCAACCAAATACTTCCTCACCGACATTCTACATCCTGGGGCTGGGGCCCACAATTAAAAGGACGCCAAGCTTGCCGACCGTTTTGGATTTGTGGGGACGACCCGGGTTCCTTTTCCTCCTCGAGGCATCAGCAATTGGGTTTCAGAGCAAACAAAATCATATTTTTGGCCTCTTGATCTTTTGAAATCCTTCTGATCCCAACCGCATTTTTTCATCAAAGAGGTCTTCAAAAAGGTTATCCACAGGGGGGTAAAACGAGTTTACATTTTGGGGGTTCGCTTCATGTTGGACGATGCGGGCGACATTTTTGGACGGATGGGGGAGATACATTGTGCCGGACTGGGAGGACGAGAAGGTAAGAATGCTGGATGCAGGTTGCATTAATCACTGAAGAACAGATTGGCGACGCTGTTCGTTACTGAGATTCACAGGGCACCGACCCAGTGATGACAGGCCTGACGGTCCTGCAACCGATGATCCCTTGGCTTGCATGTTGTTGCCAGCACTGGAAGGAGCACCTTCTCTCGGACCTCTACCTCCATGTTCTACACCCCTCTTTGTTCGCTTACCACCTGCATTTCGCTCCATGTTCAGAAAGATAACAATTTTAAAAAGTATGGAAGAGTTTTTGACAGTCTCTTATTGAAAGACGGCAAATCACAGCTATTCTTAAATCCCTAAAATTTCCTACAGCCAACTAGGATTAGAAACAGAATTGTTTCTAGCGAATACCTGTGAAATGCGGTCTGGTGGAAGAACCGTAAGATAAAATCAACAGTGTTCTTTCTTCAGTCCCAGGGTTTACAACTGCCCAGTAGGACTAGGATAGGTTTCAACAAAATATCATACAAGTGCGCTATCTGCGCCAAACTGAGATTTACCAAGCGCAATAAAACTAATCAAAAGTTATACAAATGAGAAAGTGCGTTTTTTGAAGCAATGACACACGAGAAGAGTTACTAGAAAATTTCTGTATCCTAATTTAAGAACAAGGTGGCTCCCTTTAACAAAAAGGACTCACTAAAGTGAAATACAGCTATTTAAAAAAATTTATAATAAGAAAAGTGGTTTTTTTCACCAAAAAATCACCACATTACTAAACATTTTGATTCTAAAGTAAGTAGAAGGTGGGCCTTTTTAACAAAACTGGGCGCACTAAAGTGAAATACAGCAATTAAAATTATTGGAAATAAAGGTGGTTTTTTGCACCAATGAAATAACCCCGCAATTACGGGAAAAATTTTTGTATCCTAATTTAAGTAACAAGGTGGCTCCTTGAACAAAACTGGACTGCACTAAAGTGAAATACAGCTATTTAAAAGTTATAAGATAACAAAAGGTGTTTTTGCACCAATGAAATACACCAGCAATTACTGGAAAATTTCTGTATCCTAATTTAAGTACAAGGTGGCTTTTTGAACAAAACTGGGTTGCACAAAATAAAAGGTACAATTTCACCTCAGGTGCAAGGTGTGCTGGCCAAAAAGTTGTAAAAAATGCCATTTCAATGCAGTTTCAAAGCAGAGTCTGGGCTGCACAATATAAACCCTCCTTTCCAAAGCCAGCCTGTCTGTCTGTCTGTCCGTAAGCCCCCACCACCCACCGCAGCTGTACTGAATTTCTCTAATCTAGCTATATTCTAATGTTCACAGCTAAAAGCATAGTTGTCTGTATGAATAAAGAGAAGAACTGTGTCTCTGAGCTGAGCTGTATTGAGAGAGACGTAGCACACGTCTTGCTCTAGTGAGAGACACTGAAACACTGATACTGAACAGGAAACGCTGTTCTATGCAAAACGAGGTCATGTGATTTTTCCAGCCAATGACAACCATACACATCACAGTCATGACGTCGCACACCCAGCTCACCCTGCTCTATGCTCTAAGCTGATTTGCTGGCCGCCAAAATGACAGGAAGCGCTGAAAATGACACGATAGTTATAGATTATCTGCAGATTGTCACCTAAAATATCGCGTGATCGGAAATTTCCGATCAACCTAAAAATCGTGCCGATTTCAACCTTGTCGATTATAATCGCTTATCCCTACTGGCTACATCACAACTAAGCCAACAAAAAGATTGTTGCCCATCAAAATTTTAAAATGTTTGCAAGACACTTTTACTATCCTTTAAAAAACCAGGAATGCCTTGTACTAGAGGATGCAATAGATGATCAACCCAGGTGCTAATTCTTTCTCCTAAAGAATTGTTGCTAGCTATAATAGGAGGAAATTTTAATGGAAATTCACCTGCCATCCCAACCATACATCTATATACAGATAAGTGCCTGTGGGTGGCATAGTGCAGGAAGTGACGAATGTGTGACAGAATTTGGGGGGGTTAACAATTAGGGATTTAGGTAGGCTTGTCTAAGATGAGTTTTCAGAGTGCACTTAAAACTGTGAGGGTTGTGAGTGCGCCTGATCACATGGAGTAACAAAGAACGCAATAGTAGGTTCCTGGAGCAGGCACAGGTCACAGCACAGTAAGGGGACATCACAGCAGGGGTCACCTCGCGAGGCCAGAGCTTCCGGTGACATCTAGTGGCCATGTGTTGACCACCAAGCCAACAGTTCTCGAATGGTTGACTAGGTTATCTACTTTCTCCCAGATGACATCTGACAACCCCGGCAAAGAGTCGGTGCATCCGTAAGACACAATCAGCATTGCCCGGGAGCAGGTCAGGAGCCCTAACTTGTCCTCAAACTGCCTCTATCCTGTTTGGTTCAAGTGACTACTATGTGCTGTGGGCTCTGCGCCACTATACAGTGAGGACAAACTATTTGAGGACAGTGGGCAGCAAAGAGGTGGGCAAGCAGTGATGAAGAGAGTGGCATGGGGGGGTTATTTTGCGAGTAGTCAGGCTCTGTACAGTGACACCGTTGAGGAGGACAGCGGTGACAGGCAAACACTAATCGATGTAGCTGATCACACTTGGGAGCCGGGTGAAGCAAGCAAGGCTTGGACAAGGTATTTTGGTGCCCTAGTTAAACAAGGCATAAAGTGCCCCCAAATGGAAAATTCAGCCCACTCCATGCCACCTTGCGCCTCCTTCTCTGCCTGGGATGAAGTGGCGCCCTAGGCGGTCGCATACCTTCAATTACCCCTCGTCCTGGCCCTGGAAGCAAGGGCTTCATCATCATCATTGGCAGAAGAGAGCGTCAGCTTGCGCGTCAGGCAGTGGCGTAGCCGGCAAGTCGTCGTGTGGCCGGGAGTCTGCAGGGTGGCAGCACTGCGAGGTCGGGAGCCAAACGGCCATGATTTAGACCACCTACTTTGCAGGTCCCAGAAAGTAGCAGCGCAGGGGCTCACCGAGGCAGCAGCAGTAACAGTCAGTCAGTGCGGAGCATTGGTGGTAAAATCACCTACTCAGCGTTGTGGCAGTTTTTTGACAAGACACCAGTGGAAGCAAACATGACTATAGGTAGAATCTGTGTGCAGAAAGTAAAGCGTGACCAGGGACGTAACGTTGGCACCACAGCCCTGCATCTATATGCAGCATCACCATACAGTGGCCTGGGAGAAACGTGTCTCAGAAGTGGTGCCTCAGCAGACGCACCCAGTGGCACGGCTCCCATTTCAGGCAATCAAGGCTCCACCACCTCTGCCGAAGATAACTGCCTGTCTTTCACATCATTTACCAGTCCAGATGCTCCTGCTCCTCGTCACTCATGGCACCAGCATTCTTTCACCATGGAGACAGCAGTATGCGTCTAACCATCCTAAGGTGCAGAAGCTGACCGTGCTCCTGTCCAAGTTGGTAGTACTGCAGTCCCTCCCTTTCCAAGTGGTGGACTCTGCACCATTCAGAGAACTTAACAGGTAACTTTGCATGCACTTTAGCCATTTCTACACCGCCAAGCACACCCGCCTTGTGCTAAACATAACAGAGAAACTATGAACAGAGAAAAACAGAGAAATCTATGAACACTGAAAAATAGTGAGAAATCGATGAACAGGGCAAAACAGGGAGAAATCGATGAACAGAGCAAAACAGGGAGAAATCGATGAACAGAGCAAAACAGGGAGAAATCGATGAACAGGGCAAAACAGGGAGAAATCGATGAACAGAGCAAAACAGTGAGAAATTTATGAAAAGAGAAAGGCTATTAATGATTTCTTGATGATTCAAGCGGACAGGGATCGACTGTGTAATTTTTATGTCAGCCAGTGGCAGCTCATGCGGGACACCCGCCGTTTGCACAGACTCTTTGATGAGGCCACGTTATTTGTCAGTCGCCAGGACTACGGGATGAATAACGTCATTCTACTGCTTCTTGTCTTGGAACAGATGCTGCAAAATCTGTCTGGTTAGGGGACTGGAGATGCGGCGACTACATCTCACGGCCACACATGAGTCCAGTGGGGGCTGAACTGGAGGAGGAGGAGGAAGACGTCGTAGCACAAGCAGTGTCTGGCGAAATTAGTGTTTTTTTTTATTCAGGTAACAGGAGAGTAGCAAGAGCAGCCGGAGGATTAGGAAGATGATGAAGATGACCCAGATACACTGTCGCAGTATACAGTGGAGATGGAGCAATCATCCATCCTCTAACTGGTCTGACCTGTTTCTTCACCCCCCACCCCTCCTTAGTGATTTAGGTACCCACCAGCTGCAGCACCTGGAGCAGACCCTGACCCTGGATTCTTCTGGCTACCTGCCTCAGCTACTATTCTGAAGCTGCCACCCGCCTGATACCACACAATTGCTGCCAGCTGCTCCTTCAACCACCCACCATCTTTACCAGGGACTGGTATTGACACCCACCTCCCCACTCTTCAATGGGCTATTAAGGCTAGTATGACATGGTTCTTTGTTTGTATCAGATGAGTAGGTAGCCAAAAGCAGGAGTGGATACAAAACACAGAAGACATGCAAATATTCCATTTTCTTATTCTTGGGATCAACTCCTGTTTCTTTTTTGGCTTTAGCAATGATGGATTATTGACCAATTGAAAGAGGACACTGAAATATCAAAGGAATGACAAAATGATTAGTGACACCCTCTCCACTCTTTTGGCGGGGGGCTCTACATGTATCAGCATTTAACAGAATCACCACAATAATTGAAATTAACTGTTTGCCACAGATAGCAGTATCCCAAGAGACTGGAGTGGCTGGATTTGAGATGTATGTAGGGCTGAAATACACAAACACTGGATTTAACACAGAATTATCCATAAAAAGTGAATAAATTAACTCTTGGCCTCAGATTAAAATACCCCCACCGGTCTGAAGTTGATGGATTTAAGGCGTGTATGTGGCAGAAATACACACACCCTGTATTTGACTCAAATTTCCCCACAAAACAAGAGGAGAAATTAACCCTTGGTATAAAATACCCTACAGAATGAATGAGATGAAAGTCAGTCGTATATGGGGGAAGAAGACACACACTCTATATTTTACTCCAAATTACCCCACAAACAATAGGCTAAATTAACCCTTGGGTATAAAATACCATACAGAAAAAAACAGATGGAATTTAGACGTATATGGGGCAAAAAAATAAACACACCCTGTATTTTACTCCAAATTACCCCACAAACAATAGGCTTAATTAAGCCTTGGTTATGAAATACCCTACAGAAAAAACAGAAGGAATTTAGACGTATATGGGGCAAAAAAATAAACACACCCTGTCTTTTACTCCAAATTTCCCCACAAACAAGAAACTTAATTTAGCCTTGGGTATGAAATACCCTACAGAGCAACCAGATGGAATTCACGCGTGTATGGGGCAGAAGTACACCCACCTTGGACTTTAGGGAGAATACCCCACAAACTAAAACAAAATAATAATGCTGGTTGAGTAACAAGTGTGTATATGACACATACTTGTGAAGGTCTTTCACTCCAGTAGCTGAAAAAATGAATTTGTTTTCTAAAGAGTGCAATATAGTGAATCAGTAGCAGCAGCAAGATGCTTATTGACAGGAGTCACAGTGAGAAGTGTGAGAATTTAAGATGGCGTCCGTATTTATAGGGCTGTGATATCACAGAAGGCCGCTGGTTGCTGATTGGCTTCTTGTCTGCACATGTCATTGAGGGTGTTCCTTACTTCCTTCCAGAGTTAGCTCTCTGCCCCATGTCCCGCCATGTGCTCGCGGCATTTTAGAAAAAAAGACGATTCGTTCCTGCGAAGTACCATAAACTTCGGCTTCGTGCAGAACCAAAGTTTTCCTGAAATTCTAAATTAATTCCACTTCGTTAGAATCGATTCACATATCTCTAATCTTAACGCTTTCAGTGGGATCCACCTCTAATTTACAATATGTATTTGTATCAATTAGCATAAGCAAAATTTGTCTCATATATAAGCCTTTGTCCAAAATCACCGTTGTTCCCCCTTTATCCGCTCTTTTTATAATAAGATTTTTGTTGTTTTTTAAATCCCTTGAAGCAATACGTTGTTTTTGGTAAGATTATTTCATCAATGCCTTTTTTGTCTTATGTGTTTTCTTTTCTTGTGTTATCATACCTACTGGGGATATGATAGAAAAGCCAGGAGTCTACTCTGGGGATGGGGTGTCACCCATCGTTCCTTTTTAAGCCCCCATTAGGTAGGTTTATAGACCCACTCCTAGTAAGTAGGTATATAGGTTCCCTCAGTAGGTAGATATATAGGTTACATGTTTCCCGGTAGGTAGATATAAAGATAATAGGGTCCCCCAGTCTGTAGATAGGTAGTAGGGTCCCCCAGTCGGTATATAGATAATGGGGCCCTTAGTATATAGATAATAGAGTCCCCCAGTATATAGATAGGTAATAGGGCCCCTAATATATATATAGGTAAGAGGGCCCCTAATATATAGATAGGTCATAGGGCTCCAAGTGTATAGATAGGTAATAGGGCCCCCAGTATACATAGGTAGGTAACTTGGGCCTCCAGTACATCTAGGTCGGTAATATGGCCCCCAGTATACATAGGTAGGTAACAGAGCCACCAGTACGTATAGGTAGGTAATATGGCCCCCAGTATATATAGTTAGGTAACAGGGCCCCCAGTACATATAGGTAGGTAATAGGGCCGGCAGTACATATAGGTAGGTAATAGGGCCGCCAGTACATATAGGTAAGTAATACAGGCCCCCTAGTATGGCTAGGCAGGTAATAGGATCCTCAGTATAGGTAGGCAGGTAATATCATTCCCAGTATCAATAGGCAGGTAATAGGGCCCCCAGTATAGCTAGGTAATAGGGCCTCCAGTATAGCTAGGCAGGTAATAGGTAGGTAATTGGACTACCAGTATAGGCAGGCAATAGGGCCCCCAGTATACTGTAGGTAGGTAATAAGGCCCCCAGTATATAGATAGGTAGGTAATAAGGCCCCCAGTATATAGATAGGTAGGTAATATGGCCCCCAATATATAGCTAGATAGTTATATGGCCCCCAGTATACAGCTAGGTAATTATATGGTCCCCAGTATACGTAGGCAGGTAATATGACCCCCAGTATACAGCTAGGTAATTACTTGGCCCCCAGTTTACAGCTAGGTAATTATATGGCCCTCAGTATATAGCTAGGTAAATATATGGCCCCCATTATATAGCCAGGTAATTATATAGCCCCCAGTATACAGCTAGGTCATTTATATGGCCCCCAGTAAACAGCTAGGTAATTATATGGCCCCCAAAAATCGGCTGGTTTTTCCTTTTCATTCCTTCTGACAGATTAATAGATGGGAAAAACCAAACATAGTAGATACGTCAAAGAGTGGTGGAGGGCGGAAACAGTATTAGGAAACCACAGGGTGGTCGAGTGAGAGAGTGGTAAGTTGGCAGCGGCATGAGTAGGCCACAGACTGGCACAATGATAGACTGTGGCGGTGACAGCAGCTTTAGTAGTTTATAGAGTGGCACAATTACAGATTGTGGAGGTGGCAGCAGCATGAGTAGGCCACAAATTGTCACAATTACATAGTGTGGAGGTTTTGGCAGCAACAGCAGCAGCAGCAGGCCAGAGAGTGGCACAATTACATTAGTTTGAGGTGGTGGCAGCTAGGTGACATAATTAGGAGGTGGCGGCAGCAGCAGCATCAAGCCAGAGAGTGACATGCTGACATAGCCTGGAGGTGACAGCAGCATGAGGAGACCTGAGTGATGAGGTGGCTGCAGCATCAGAAGGCTACATAATGGCCCAATGAAGAGTGGGGAGGTGGGTGGCAATACCTATCCCTGGTAAAGATGGTGGGTGGTAGAAGGAGCAGCTGGCATCAGATGTGTGTCATCAGGCGGGTGGCAGCATCAGAATAGTAGTTGAGACAGGTAGCCAGAAAAATCCAGAGTTCAGGGTCTGCTCCAGGTGCTGCTGCTGCTGGCGAGTACCTTCCTCACTAGAAGAAAGCTGCTCATCAATGTCTCCAGACTCAGGTTGCTGCTGATGGAGCCGGTACTGCTCCTACAACCCTCCCCCCCCTCACAGCAGCCGTGCAGTAGTGCGTGAGAACTGAGGAAACCCCCAGTCAACCTGCGAGAGGATGGACGATGGCGGAGAAAGATTTCTCAATCACTGTCGATGACTGCATTCTCTCACCGGCTCAACAAATCCGCTGCCTTGCGATAACCTTTGACCAGACCCTTACCCTTGCCTCCACTTGAAAAATATCTCCCGAATCTGCTCATTCCTTCACTTTGGAAGCACTTAAATGCTTGTCCATGCCTTCGTTATCTCACGCCTAAACCATTGCAACATCCTTCTCTGTGGCCTCCTATCTAGCACCCTCGCACCTTTCCAATTCATCCTTAACTCTGCTGTCCATCTGATTCACCTCTCTCCTCGTTACTCCTCTACCTCTCCCCTTTGCCAATCCCTTCCCTCGGTACCCATTGCCCAGCGAATCCAGTTCATGTAACAATCTCCAAAACTTTTCCTGTTATTCCCCCGCACTCTGGAACTCACTGCCCCAACACCTCAGACTCTCCCCCACTCTCACTAGCCTCAAAGATAACCTGAAAACCCATCTCTTCAGGATTGCCTATAAACAACAATAGCCCTGTTGCACTACTCCACCCCACAAACATGTCTTCCCCTCACCTTCTCTCTCTTTCCCTGTAGACTGTAATCCCTCACGGGTAGGGCCCTCTCTCCCTCTAGACCAGTTGTCAGTTAGTTATTGTCACCTAGTACTTGTTAGACCTATGTTATATATATATATATATATATATATATATATATATATATATATATATATATTATATATATTTTATATATATAATATATATATATATATATATATATATATATATATATAACCCCCTTGATTGTACAGCGCTCTGGAACTAATGGTGCTCTAAAATATATAATAATAATACTTGAGTTTGCCCTCCCTCTCGGCAAGTGAAAAAAGGCCCCCATTTTGGACCAGTAGTAAGGGTCCAAGAGGGTGGAGAGCCAGAAGTCATCCCTCTGCTGGATGGTGACTATTCGGCTGTCACTACCAAGGCAAATCAGCATGCAATGGGCCATCTGCGCAAGTTACTCTGAGCGACTGCCTGCCTCTATCTCCACTGTATACTGCCATGGTGTTTGTGAGTCATCTGCCTCACCTTCCTCATCTCCCTCTACCTCCTCCGGCGGCTCCTGCTCCTCCTCTACTGTCATCGTTATGAGTAAGTACTATATTTACTATTTTGTCATAGGCAAACTTAAACTCTATCAGTTCTCTATCTGTAAAACACTAAAACGTAACTTGTATTATGTATAACTCTTAACCTCTATGTACACTATTTAAAAACCTGATTTCTAACCTCATAATTTAACCCTTTTTCCTTCTGAAAGAGGGAATAACTCCCTTTCTATTATCAAGTCTGGTGGAGCACCACCTATTAACAGGAGAGCCTTATATCTGTACCAAAGTACTAGCTCCAGTAAGGGATCCCAAGCCTACTACTTGGGCAGTCTTCCCTAATCTCATGGACACAGAACAAATAAGGCCCCCTTGTGACACCCCTGCAGCAGGTGACACTTGTAGACAGAGGTGAGAAATCACAATTTAAAACGTCATATCTGACCTGCCCGACATGTTTCGCCAGCTAACCTGGCTTCATCAGGGATTAGAGGTCCGATCACATGTGGTGTAAGCTCACTTCCTTTTATATCATGTTAGGTACACCCCCTATTCAGGTGCTCACAAATTAGCCATCAGAGAATCCACATAAAGCCCACTCCCCCTTCCGCTCTCCTGCACGCACACTCATAACATGTCCTGCTAAAGATGCCACCATGCTCCCATGAACAGAAATCCACAGGCAAATTCGCCATCTTCATAACAGGCTTGCGCCCCATCTTTCCGTACTGCCTGTGCCAACGCACTGCACCAGCAGACACCTCAGCCCTGACTGTGATGGGCTTCCGTCTTAGTTCTCTCATATTATTGCAACTGCATGCCTCACCTACAACGGACTGAGCAGAATAGGTGTTACATTCCACAGCACACTACCAGCTTTATCAGCTCCCATAAGCCCCCTTTCTTCCACATCTAAAATGCATATTCATTGGGAATATAGATTTCACTGTACAGTACACCCCTGTCATATTATCTTCCCATAAAGCACTTCTCCTATATATCTAATATACATATTCATTTTAATAAAGCTGCAAGCCCTATTAAGTACATGTTTTATTGTGCTGTATACTATTGTCTCAGACTGTTTACATAAACCACTTCTCTTTTATATGAATATTATCTATTAATTTAATAAAGCTGCAGGCTCTATGGGTAGCCACCCTCTCTCCCGCATGGTATGACAGTGAAATCTATATCCCTGATATGCATATTAGATGTGTAAAGAGGGGCTTATGGAGCTGATAAATGGTAGTGTTCTTGGGAATGTAACACCTATTCTCTCTCCCTTGTAGGTAGGCACCAGTTGCAATAATATGAGAGAAATAGACGGAGCCCATCACAGTCGGGCTGAGGTGTTCTTGCTGGTGCAGTGCGTGGCACGGCATACGTAAATGGGCCCAAGCTGTATGGAGATGGCGATTGCTGAGGATTGCTTTCATGGAGCTGATAGCGGCTTTGGCGGGACATGTATATGAAGTGCGTACAGGAGAGAGGAAGGGTGAGTGGGCTTTATGTGGATTCTCTGATGACTTGATAATAGAAAGGGAGTTATTCCCTCTTTCAGAAGCAAAAAGGGTTAAATGATGAGGTTAGAAATCAGGTTTTTAAATAGTGTGCATATAGGTTAAGAGTTATACATAATAAAAGTTACGTTTTAGTGTTTTACAGATAGAGAACTGATAGAGTTTAAGTTTGCCTATGGCAAAATAGTAAATATAGTGATCAAAAGTCACTCTCTGTTCTCTTGCGAGATTTTCAATTTTTTGGAGATTATGTGACACGTTATGAGTAAGGGCACATTATCTCTTTAGCCCGAAATGCGTCAGTGGTATACCCAGTATCTCTGTATACCACTCTTGCCACTGAGATCATGTGTGCATCTATTTTTTGCCTTTTATTGATTATATTGAAATAACTTTTTGGATGATTTTATAAAATCTATTTTGGGGTCGTGCTTGATTCTCAGTATTTGGACTACCTATATCCTCCTCTCCTGTCACCTGGGTAGAAAAACCACTAATTTCGCCAGACATTGCTTGTGCTCCAACGTCGTCGTCCTGCTCCTCCAGTTCAGTCCCCACCAGATTCATGTGGCCATGAGATGTAGTTGCCACATCTTCAGTCCCCTGACCAGACACGTTTTGCAGCGTCTGTTCCAGGACATGAAGCAGTGGAATGACGTTGTTCATTCCATAGTCCTGGTGACTGACAAATAACATGGCCTCCTCAAAGGGTCTGTGCAAATGGCAGGTGTCCCACATTACCTGGCACTGGCTGACATAAAAATTACACAGTGTATCCCTGTCCCCTTGGATCATTAAAAAATCATTAATAGCCTCTCTGTTCATCGATTTCTCTCTGTTTCGCTGTCTTTTTCTCTCTGTTTTTCTCTGTTCATAGTTTATCTGTTTTGTTCAGCTCAAGGAGGGTGTGCTTGGTGGTGTAGCAAAGGCTGAAGTGCATGCAAAGTTTCCTGGCCATTTTTAGAATGTCTTACAGATCGGTGGAAGACATGAGGAACCGTTTGACAACCAGACTAAACACCTGCGCCATGAAAGGCGCATGTCTCAGCCCTCCTTGGCACAGCGTGGATACCATGTTCTTTCTATTGTCTGTCACTATGGTTTCGATTTTCAGTTGTCGCGGAGAAAGCCAGGAATTGATTTGGCTTTCTTGACTTGGAGAAGTTACTCCCCTGTGTGACTTCATTCGCCCAGGCAAACCAAGTGTAGAACTGGGTGACACCGCCGTGCCCTGCACATGTGGTATGCTGGAGGAGCACTAAGATTGTCGCTGCAGTGGAGGCTGAGGTGGTGGATGAAGAGGAGGTGGACACTGGCGCAGGCTCAGCAGTTTGACAACATGGTGGAGAAAGCGGCGTCCCCTGTCCAAGTTGCTGGTGTGGCTGAGCATGAAGCACATTCACGCAGTGGACCATAATAGGACATGTACTGTCCTTGACCGTAGTTACAGCTCCACACATCCACGCTGCCATGCACTTTGGAAGACACCGACATGTTCAAAGACTGGCTCACATTCTCTTCTACTTATTTGTGCAGGGCTGTTACTGCCTTTTTCGAAAAGAAGTGACGGCTTGGGACTTTCCACCTCAGCTCGGCACAAACCATCAGTTCTCTGAACGGTGCAGAGTCTACCACTTGAAAAGGGATGGGCTGCAGTACCACCAACTTGGACAAGAGTACGGTCAGCTTCTGCAACTTAGGATGGCTGGATGCATACTACTGTCTCCTGGCAAGAGTCTCTGTGAACGACTGCTGGCAGCATGAGTGGTGAGGAGCAGGAGCATCTGGACCAGTAGATGATGGGAAAGATAGACAGCTCCCTTCGGCAGAGGTGGTGAAGCCTTGACTGCCTGAAATGGGATGCATGCCACTGGGTGCTGTTACTGTTGCTGAAGCAGGATGGACCACTACAACTGAGACAGGTTTCTCCCAGGCCACTGGATGGTGACACTGCATATGTTGACACTGGGCCGTGGTGCCAACATTCGGTCCCTAGCCACGCTTCACTTTTTTCCCACAGATTCTCCATATATCCATGTTCGCCTCCTCTGGTGTCTTGGCAAAAAACTGCCACACCGCTGAGTAGGTGATTTTACCACCAACGCTCCACACTGACTGACTGCTACCGCCGCTGCCTCCGCGAGCCCCTGCGCCGCTACTTTCTGGGCCGGAAGGGACCTGCGAAGTGGGTACTCTACGCCGTGGCTGTGTGGCTCCTGACCTCACACTGCCGACACACTGCTGACTCCCGGCAACACTACTGACGTGCTGGTTGCGCCGCTGCCTGCCGCGCAAGCTGCCGCTCTCGTCTCCTGACGAGGATGATGATGATGATGATGATGATGATGAAGATGAAGTCTTTGCTTCACCCTACTCCCAAGTGCAATCAGCTACATCATCATTGATAAGTGTTTACCCGTCACTGCTGTCCTCCTCAACTGTCTCGGTGTACAGAACCTGGACGCTCGCAACATAACCTCCCATGCCACTCTCCTCATCACTAATTGCCCACCTACTGCAAGAGGTAGCAGATGTCTGCCGCACCTTTTTGCTGCCCACTGTCCTCAAATTTGTTCATCCTCGCTGTATATTGCCGTAGAGCCCACAGCACATAGTAGTTCTCTATTTGTGTTAACCAAACAGGACAGAGGCAATTTGAGGACAGGTGAGGGCTTCTCACCTGCTCCTGGGCCGTGTCAACTAACCCACCGACTCTTGGCTGGGGTTGTCAGATGTCATCTGGGAGGAAGTGGATGACCTAGTTTAAACGCTGTTTAATGTAGATGTGTGTATATGACAAATACACAAGCTGTATTTCAAAGGAGTTTCAACTTATAAGTGAAAAAAGTCACTCTTTGGCACAGAGAACAATATCCCACAATAATAACCTGCCTGTAATGGAGATGTCTGTATATGACAAAGCAAGCTGTATTTCAAAGGTTTTTTTTAGACAAGTTATTTGACAAAATTACTGCTGACACCCTCTCCACTTTTTCTGGGGGGCTCTGCATGTATAACAGTACAGGTTCTGTCATAATCTGTGGAATCATCTGATGACGGTGTAAAAGAAGTTTGCTTTTTGAAGCTATAATGGGATCTTGGCCCCCAGCTCGGTTCTTTTTAGCTGGCGCTGACATTACCCTGTCAGGCTGCGTTCCCACTTCAGTTATTTGGTCAGTTTTGACCCTGTAACTGCCCAGATAAGTTAAGTGTGAAACGATTCTAAGAGCGCCACCTGTTATCTTCGTGTCATACTAAAACACAGCATTGTTTGAATACTAAACCACGCTCCCAATGGTAAATAAGATTATTTTACCAATGTGCCCTATACCCTGTCCCTATACCCTGCCTGTCTATAAGAGCCCCTATACCCTTCCTGCCTGCCTTTAAGAGCCCCTTTACCCTGCCTGCCTACCTATAAGAGCCCATGTGCCCTGCCTTCCTATAAGAGCCCCTATACACTGCCTGCCTGTCTATATGGCCCTATACCCTGCCTGCCTATAAGAGCCCCTATACCCTGCCTGCCTACCTATAAGAACCCCTATACCCTGTCTGCCTGCCTATATGACCCTATACCCTGCCTGCCTGCCTGCCTATAAGAGCCCATATACCGTGCCTGTTTACCTATAAGAGCCCCTATACCCTGTCTGCCTGACTATATGGCCCTTTGCCCTGCCTGCCTGCCTACCTATAAGAGCCCATATACCCTGCCTGTATACCTATAAGAGCCCCTATACCATTCCTGCCTGCCAATAAAAGTCCCTATACCCTGCCTGCCTACCTATAAGAGCCCCTATACCCTACCTGCCTATAAGAGCCCTATACTTCTATGGCCCAATTTTCCTGTTCTATATTAGCCCTTATACCCTGCCATGCCCTTTTTTTCCTATAAGAGCCCATATACCCTGCCTGTCTACCTATAAGAGCCCCTATACCTTGCCTGCCTGCCAATTAGAGCCCCTATACCCTGCCTGCCTACCTATATGGACCCTATACCCTGCCTATCTACCTGTATGGGCCCTATACCCTGCCTGACTTCCTACATGGGCCACATGGGTGATGTCACCTGTGAGTCACAAGATGTAACAACTATAATCACTTATATGTCAGCAGAGCCTGCGTACACAGGTATCTAAAAAATATTTTTTCACTGTATGGTAGTAATATACAGTCTGTAGAGCACCTGTGTACACTGGTATATAGCACTATGTGGTCACTATATGGCATTAATATTGGTCTTTGTATACTGATCTTTATTCATTGAAAGCGTAAAAGTATTATTCAGTCACCATGTGTTGGTAATTTGTGGTCGGTAGTGATGAGCGATGAATCCTAAAAAATTTGAGTTCGAGCTGAACCTCGAATTTTGAGAAGTTCGAATCCCATTAAAGTCAATGGGAGAAGATGTTTAGGTTAATTTTCATACCGATATAGGTGAGGAGAAGCTGGAATTATCATCTGTAACAGTAAACTGGAAAAATTTGGCTCTAAAAGTTACAGAAAAAAATTGAGAGGCTAAAATTATTAATTCCTTTCAATAGCTAACAAAAAAAATTAGGATGGTGTAGCTATAGGAGGTGCAGCACTAGCAGCTGCTACGGGGCCCCTTTGACACATAAGAAGACACCGGTATTGGAAATGGCACATGGTAACTGGCAAGAGCCCCCTATTACTTTTTTCACCAGGGCCCAAGAACATGTCATATATGTGGTGGCAGCAAGAACATCCCAACGGGGAACATGGAGGTTCAGCTGGCAGGGCCATAGTTATAGGGTGTGCAGTGGTAGCCAAGGCTAAAATTAGTCTTCTAGTAACCGTTTCAGGGCCCCATGCAGCTAAATCAAATGGGGACCCCCACCCATTTCTAGTTCCTAATTTTTAACATATTACTTGGTCCCTTTTTGATTAGGGTCCCTGACAGGAGTACTGCCCTATTGGCACCCCTGCCAGTTGCCATGTGCCATTTCCAATACCGGTGTCTTCTTATGTGTCAAAGGCGCTTTTGGGACACCTCAGGATGCTGGGCCCCATAGCGGCTGCTACCTCTGCATTCCCTATAACTACACCCCTGCCAGCTGAACCTCCATTTTCCTCATTGGGATGTTCCCCAACACAGATATCACATGTACAAAGCTTGCAAGCAGAGGCTTAACCTGAAGTTTTTGGGCCCTGGTGCAAAAAGTGAAATGGGGCTCCTGACAGTTACCATGTGCCACAACCTCAAACAGTCACACTCCAAACTCCACTATGGTGAAGACCAAAGAGCTGTCAAAGGATATCAGAAGACTGAATCTTCTGAATGAGCAAAAATCCCATAACCACACAGGGGGACCTAGTGAATGACGAGAGCTGGGACCAACATAACAAAGGCTACCATCAGTAACACACTACGTCGCCAGGGACTCAGATCCTGCAGTGCCAGACATGTCCTCCTGCTTAAGCCAGTACATGTCCAGGCCCGTCTGAAGTTTGCTAGAGAGCATTTGGATTGTCCAGAAGAATATTGGGACAATGTCATATGGTCAGAGAAACCAAAGTAGAACTGTTTGGTAAAAACAGAAATAGATTTCTTTCCATAGGACATTTATTAATGGTATGTTCTACAGTAGCATGACCCCCAAACCAGCAAAAATTACCTTCTGGATACTCGATAACATTTTCAAGAAGAAATTAATATTGGAAATAAGATTTTAGCAATAGCTGGACCCCCAAAACAGCAGAAATGAACTTTTGGGTACTCCGAATAAAGATGGGAAAGATGCAGCCAGCAATATAAAGATCCCTAAATATTGTTGTCTAGGATTCCCGAAGCTTGCTGTACCCCTCCCCCCACCTAACTAATCTAACTAGCTGCTACCACTAGGGATGCCAATAGGGCAGTACTCCTGTCAGGGGTCCTAATCAAAATGGGGCCCACAAATTAAAAAATAGGAACTAGTAATGGGTGGTGGCCCCATTTGATTTGGCTGGATGGGGCTCCTGAAACACTTAATAGATGATTTATGGCAGACTGACTAATGACTGACGAATGACTAGTGTTAATAGATGAGTGATGGAATGTGTATTTCACATTGTCAAGAAGACGAGCTACAGTTTACTAGTCAATAACATCGGCAACCGGGACAACAAAATCGTCAGAGATCCATACTTGATTCATTTTGATAAATGTCAAACGATCCACATTGTCAGAGGAAAAGAGGGATACGTTTGTCAGTTATCACCCTGCCAGCTGTGCTAAATGTGCATTCCGAGATAACGCTGGCTGCTGGGCGGGATAAAACTTCTATGGCGTGTCGAGAAAGCTCAGGCCATTCATCCACTTTGGACACCCAGAAGTTGAATGGGTCCAGATTAAGTCCAAAAACATTGTTTTTGAGCCACAGGTAGTCATGGACCATGGTCTTAAAGCGGTCTCTGTGTGTCTGAATGCTGCCCTGCCTACAGGCATTGGTGAGGGGGTAAACATGGATTACAAAATGTCACCCAGTTGATGTCTGCCACACTGCCTGCTGCTGCTACTTGCCATTCTACTGCTGGCACGTTGCTGACGTTGTTCCACCTTGACATTAGAATGTGAGGAAGAGGCAACAGATGTCCCGAGTCGGTCAAAGAGCACTGTCGCAAATTTCTACTGTCACTGCGTGTGGGTGGAAGAAAATTGCTAACTATTAATTTGTAACGTGGATCAAGGAGGGTGGCCACCCAGTAATCGCTGTTCATTTTGATTGCCTTGATGCGTGGATCATGTTGCAGGTAATGTAGCATCCAAGCACTCGTGTGAGATGCTGTCGGGATCTCCCAAGCCTTGGGGGCGAGGGACACTAACAGGATAATCATCTTCTTCCACCCCCTCCTCCTCCTGTAATCTGTGCCAACCTCTTACCACTGAAGGGTAATCGGTACCGGTGGTGTACACCTCTGCCTCATCATCCTCCTCCACTTCCTCATCCTGACTTTCACCAGAGCCCTGGCTAAGCTCAAGTGCTCTACTCTGTGAGCTGAACTGCTTTCCTGCACCAGCCCTGGACCTCGAACCAGCAGCTAAAGAAGACCGATAAAATTGGGAAACAGTCGGGCCTTCTACATCCTCCGGCGAGTAAAGCTTTGTGTCCACCTCCTCCTCCTCCTCCTCTCATCACTGCTGGAACCTGCTTCCGCAGAGTGCCTAACGCTTGTTCCAGTAAAAATATGACCACAATGTTCATGCTGACAATGCCATTGTCCTGACTGACCATTTTGGTGGCGTCTTCAAAACTGTCAAGGATGGTGCACAGATCCTTCACCTGCCTCCACTCTCTCTATGGGTCAACAACCTGAGGTCCGCAACACTGCTAGTCAGGCCATGCGACATGCTGCTGCCACAATCGCTGGAGCATGTGGAGGGTGGAATTCCAACGTTTTGCCACATATCAGTCGGTTGACGGGGAGGCCCAGATTACGCTGCAATGCTGCCAGTCATGCCGAAGCAAGGTGCGAACGCCAGAAGTGCGAGCTAAGACCTCGAGCCTTCCTCAGCAGACAGTCAAGACCCGGGTAGCGCTTGAGAAATTTCAGCACAACCAGGTTCATGACGTGTGCCAGGCAAGGTATCTGCATGTCTACCAATGCTAAGGACCGTAAGATTTCTCCCATTATCGAACACCACCTTGCCTGGCGCCATGTTCTTAACACCCAGCCACTGGTGGGTCTGAGTATGCAGAGCCATCCACAGCTCTTGACCGGGCACGTGATGTTACCAGTCGAGGTTGGAGATCTGGACTCTGCTCCATTCCAGCAGTGTGGAAGAGTGTTTGCCGAGCCCAAAACCCATCACCAGAGACACTGTCATCCACCTAACTCACCCAGTGAGTAGTCAGGGAGATGTAACGCCCTTGACTGTGCTTACTAGTCCATGTGTCTGTAGTGAGATGGACTTTGGTGGACACAGATGTAGCCAATGCACTGGAGATCTTATCTGCAAAGTGTTGGGCCAGGGCAGGGACATTTTTTCTGACTAAGAAATGCCTGCTCAGCATCTGATATTGGGGGCATGCCAGGGCCATGACGTGGCAGAACCCATCTGTGTCCACGAGGTGGAAAGGCAACATTTCCAAGGCCAACAGCCTGGCAATGCCAACATTCAGGCTTTTGGCATTGGGATGGCTGGGGTGAAAGTGTTTCTTATGATCCCATACCTGGTACACAGAAGGCTGGCTGCCAGACTGGCCACTGTATGATGTGCAGGTCACACTGGTGGAAGGGGTATGTGTAGGTTCTGTTGTTGGTTGGAACTGGCCAACAGTGTTTGGGACTAGGAATATTGCTTGCTCATGCTGCTCCTGCACATTGACAGCTGAAGACTGCTTGGACTTGGAAGTAGCCCAGGAGGCAGAAGATGTCATGGTGGTTGGAAGCCCAGGACTTGTGTGGCTTTTTTTCTCTAAGTGACTCTTCCACATCAATTCATGCTTTACATGCATGTGCCTGTTCATGCTCATGGTGCTTAAACTCTTTAGATTCTCTGACCTGCTGACGCATTGAAAGCAAACCCGGTATATGACGCCACAAGGCTTGACCGAAAAAGGCCCAGGCTTCAAAGGTTCTCGACCTCTTCAACGGTGAAAACCTAGTAGCGGTGTTCACGCTTCCACCACTGACATGGCTGGCTGAGTAATGTCAGCGGACTTGTGTGACCACCCTCTCCCTTTCTGAGGCCAGACCCTCACTGACACTACCCCATTATGTTCCACCTCCACTAATGATGCATTCGCCAGCTGCTGCTCAAAAGACCATGTTGGATCCGCAATGTCATCATCATCACAGGGGAGTTCCTCTTACTAACAGTCTACATCCTCAAGCTGCATGCTAGAAGCCACAGGCAGTGTAAGGCACTGCTGACCACTCGGTATTTCTGCCGATGGACCAGCTTCCTTCTACTCCTCTGAGGGCATCAGCGACTGGGCATCAGAGCAGACAAAATCATCCTTGCATTGTGTTATCAAAGAGCTCTTTGGAATATGGATTATCTGGAGTGGTCTGTTTATTGGGTGACATTTGGCCTGTGTTTGCTTCAGGTTGGACTGATGATGATTACATTTGTGGCCGTGACTGAGAGGATGAGGAGGTAAAACCACTGGATGCTGGTTGTGTTAACCACTGATGAACAGATTGGCACAAGAGATGGGTGAAGCAAGGTTGGGACAAGGTATTCTGGTGCCCAAGTTAAACAAGGCATAAAGTGCCCCCCAAATGGAAAATTCAGCCCACTCCATGCCTTCTTGCGCCCCCTTTTCTGCCTGTGATGAAGTGGCGCCCTAGACAGTCGCCTACCTTCAAATATGGATTGTCCCGGCCCTGGAAGCAAGGCCTCCATCATCATCATTATCATCATCATCATCATCAGCGACAGCTTGCGCCTCAGGCAGTGGCGTAGCCGGCAAGTTGGTAGTGTGGCTGGGAGTAAGCAAGGTGGCAGCAGTGCGAGGTCGGAAAGCCAAACGGCTATGATTTAGACCACCTACTTTGCACGTCCCAGAAAGTAGCAGCGCAGGGGCTCACCGAGGCAGTGGCGGTAACAGTCAGTCAGTGCAGAGCATTGTGGTAAAAATCACTTACTCAGCGATGTGGCAGTTTTTTGACAAGACACCAGAGAAGGCGAACATGGCTTGAGGTAGAATCTGTGGGCATAAAGTAAAGCGTGACCAGGGACCTAATGTTGGCACCACAGACCTGCATCAACATACAGTGTCACCATACAGTGGCCTGGGAGAAACGTGTCTCAGATATGGTGGTCCATCCTGTCGCAGCAACAGCAGCAGCACCCAGTGGCGTCTCCCAATTCAGGCAGTCAAGGCTCCACCACCTCTGCCGTAGACAACTGCCTGTCTTTCACATCATCTACCGGTCCAGATGCCCCTTGTTCCTCGACACTCATGGTGCCAGCGGTCGTTCTTCGAGATGATTGCCAAGAGTCAGCAGAATGCGTGTAGCCCTCCCTAAGTGCAGAAGCTGACTGCGCTCCTGTCCAAGTTGGTGGTACTGCTGTCCCTCCCTTTCAAGTGGTGGACTCTGCACCATTCAGAGAACTGGCCAGGAAATTTTGCAAGCACTTTAGACATTCCTACACCACCCCTCATTGAGCTGAACAGAACAGAGAAACTATGAACAGAGAAAAACTGAGAGAAATCGATGAATATGGCAAAACAGGGAGAAATCGATGAACAAAGAAAGGTCATTAATGATTTCTTGATGGAGCAGAAGCAGTGTCTGGCGAAATTAGTGTTTTTTTAATTCAGGTGACAGGAGAGGAGCAGGAGCAGCCTGAGGATTAGGAAGACGAGGTAGATGACCCAGACACACCATGACATTATATAGTGGAGATGGAGGCAGGGAGTCCCTCAGAGTCACTTGTGCAGATGGCCCGCCGCATGCTGATTTGCCTGGCTAGTGACAGCTGAATTGTCACCATCCAGCAGAGGAATGACTTCTGGCTCTCCACCCTCTTAGACCCTCATTACCGGTACCAAATGGGGGCATTTTTTCACCTGCCGAGATGGAGGACAAACTCAAGTACTATAGAGACATCCTATGAAGTCAGTTGGCCCCTGCCTATCTGCGCCATCGTCCATCCTGTAGCAGGTCTGACTGGGTGGTTCATCAGTGCTCATATACCACTGCCACGGCTGCTGTGGGGAGTGGGGGGTAAGGAGCAGTAATAGCTCCCATCAGCAGCAACCAGAGTCTGGAGTTGTTGATGAGCAGCTTTCTTCACCCCCTAGTGATTTAGGTACCCACCAGCAGCAGCACCTGAGGCAGACCCTGAACCATGGATTCTTTTGGCTACCTGCCTCAGCTACTATTCTGATACTGCCACCCGCCTTATGCCCCACATCTGCTGCCAGCTATTCCTTCAACCACCCACCATCTTTACCAGGGACTGGTATTGATACCCACCTCCCCACTCTTCATTGGGCCATTATGTAGTCTATTGATGCTGCTGCCACCTCACTACTCAGGTCTCCTCATGCTGCTGTTGTCAACTCCAGGCTATGTCACCATGTCACTCTCTGGCTTGATGTTGCTCTTACTGCCACCTCTTCATTATGTCACCTAGCGGCTGCCACTTCAAAATGATGACATTGTGCCACTCTCTGGCCTGATGCTACTGCTGTTGCTGCCGCCACTATGTACTTGTGCCAGTCTGTGGCCCAATCAGTCAGCTGCCACTCTGTGGCCTACTCATACTGCTGCCGCCGACTGACCACTCTCTAAGTCGACCACCCTGTGGTTTTCTAATGCTGTTGCCACCCTCCACCACTCTATGATGTTGCCACTATGTTTGGTTTTCCACTTCTTTTAATCTGTTACAAGGAATGAAAAGGACAAACACAACAATTGTGTTTTTGGAGAAGCCGTAAGGCTAGTATGACATGGTCCTTTGTTTGCAGCAGGATTGTCAGATAAGTAGGTAGCCAAAAGCAGCAGTGGATACAAAACACAGAACACATGCAAACATTCCATTTACTTATTTTTGGGATCAACTCCCGTTTCTTTTTGGGTTTAGCAATGATGGATTATTGACCAATTGAAAGCGGGCACTGAACGATCAAAGGAATGGCAAAATGATTATTGGCGTCAATGCTAAATTACTGATTGCACCCTCTTCAATCTTTAGGGGAGGCCTTACATGTATCAACAATTAAAAGAATCACCACAATTATTGAAAACATTTACAGTTTGCCACAGATAGCAATATCCCAAGAGACTGGAGTGGCTGGATTTGAGATGTATGTAGGGCTGAAATACACAAATGCTGGATTTGACACAGAATTCTCCACAAAAAGTGAATAAATTAAATGTTGGCCACAGATTAAAATACCCCCACCGGTCTGAAGTTGATGAATTTCAGGCGTGTATGTGGCAGAAATACACACACCCTGTATTTGACTCAAATTCCTCCACAAAACAAGAGGAGAATTAACTATTGGTATAAAATACCCTACAGAATGAATGAGATGAAATTCAGATGTATATGGGGTAAAAATACAGACACCCTGTATTTTACTCAAAATTACCCCACAATCAAGAGGTTAAATTAAGCCTTGGGTATGAAATCCCCTACAGAACAACCAGATGTAATTATGCGTGTATGGGACCAAAAGAAAAAGACACCCTGTATTTTAGTCCAAATTACCCCACAATGAACAGGTTAAATTAAGCCTTGGGTATGAAATACCGTACAGAACTACTAGATGTAATTTAGGCGTATATGGGACCAAAAAATAGAGACACCCTGTATTTTTGTCCAAATTACCCCACAATGAAGAGATTAAATTAAGCCCTGGGTATGAAATCCCCTACAGAACAACAAGATGTAATTTAGGCGTATATGGGACCAAAAGAAATAGACACCCTGTATTGTAGCCCAAATTAACCCACAATGAAGAGGTTAAATTAAGCCTTGGGTATGAAATACCGTACAGAACAACCAGATGTAATTTAGGCGTATATGGGACCAAAAATTGAGACACCCTGTATTTTTGTCCAAATTCCCCCACAATGAAGAGGTTAAATTAAGCCTTCGCTATGAAATCCACTACAGAACAACAAGATGTAATTTAGGCGTATATGGGACCAAAAAAAACAGACACCCTGTATTTTAGTCCAAATTAACCCACAATGAAGAGGTTACATTAAGCCTGGGGTATGAAATACCCTACAGAACAACCAGATGTAATTCTTGGGTGTATGGTGCAGCAGTACACCCACCCTGGACTTTAGGGAGAATACCCTACAAACTAAAACAAAATAATAACACTGGTTGAGTAACAATTGTGGATTAAAACCCACACTACTAAAGGGTTTCTTTCACTCCAGTTGTTTGAAAAAAAAAGGGTTTCTTTGCAAAAGAGTGGATATAGTGAAGGCAGCAGCAGCAGCACCCAAAGGGCTTATGACGGGGACCCCATGCACGTACCCGGACATAAAAAGTGGAAAAAATGGACCCCCGCAAGCGTTTTGTGTAAGCCACCCCGGGAAACAGAATCAAAGTAGGTCCCGGTTTTCACCAGACCCCGAGCAAAGCGGGTTTGGGACTTGTTTGGGCGGGAGTTCCCGGGGTCTTTACCCCTGACGTAAATTGCTTGCGGTGGCACCCAAGGTTTTATAGCGTGGTGCGATTCGTGGGGCGGGTCGTAGCGGGGACAGGAAAAAGGTAAGGGCAGGGGACAGGTTCGGGGTCGTGGACAGGAATGGTCAGGGCAGGCGGCAAGATGCGTGGTCGAGGAAGGAAAAGTTTAAGGGTTTACGGTACCGGTAAGTCAGAACAAGGCTATTTAAGGGCTTTCTCTTTGGGCCTAAAAATGGCACTAAAGACCCGGAAAACAGCCCCAGGAAGGGGGCGGTTTAAAAATAAGGGCAGTGCCGCAATGGGCCAATTACCGGTTGCACGGGGGGTTTTTTTTAAAAATCTCCCCAAGTCCCCGGGCCGCGCCGCCCTTAGATGTCGGGGACGACGCCCCGGGGAGGTTTAAACCCGAAACAGGCCCGCGGGCCGGGTTTAAGTAGAGAGGACCCGGGCCCCCGGGGGTGAGCGCGCCCAAAACCGCCCGACTTTGCGGCGGCCCCGGGGTTGCCCCCTCGTGGGCCCCGACCAGGGTGCCCCCCGCGACCCGGGGACGGGGGTCGGGGGGCCCCCCCGTGCAAAACACAGTGAAAAGTGTGAGTTTTTAAAGGGAGGCATCCGTTTTTTTTAGGGCTGGGGCGTCACGAAGCATTTTGGTGGTGATTTTTTTCTTGTTTGCACATGTCATAGGGGGTTTTGTTCCTTTTTTCCCCCCGAGTTTTTGGGCCCATGTTACGCCATGTGTCAGGGCCTTTTTAAAAAAAAAAGGGATGTTTCCCAATTCCCGAAAAATTTTTCCCAAAATTAAACTTCGGCTTCGTGCGGGAACCGAAGTTTTCCTAAAATTCTAATTAAATTTTCCACTTCATTAGTTTTGTTTTAACCCATCTTTTAATTGGTGCTGCTTTCAGTATTGAGATTCATAGGGAACTGCCCGGGAAAATTTACGGGTTGACGGTCCTGCGGACTGATGGTGGGGCTCCCTTGTGGGGGGCCGCTTTTGGAAGGAGTAAATTTTCTGTCCCTCAAGAAACCAAACCCTACGCCCCCCCCTTTCTCGTTTTACCCCCTCTATTCTCTCCTTTTTTTAAAACCCAAAAATATTAAATAGCTAAAGATTTGGTAAAGAGTCTGGGTATGCAAAAAACTTTAACCCAAAAACTGGAACAATGAATTTTTTTGGGAACGGAATCAAATTTGCAGCAAGAAACCAGCAAGAAAGCGATTTCTTTTTATAGCAAATTTGCTATAGATGTCTTATACACTAGCTGTAACCCCAAAGCTGGAACAATGAACTTTTGGGCATGGAATGAAATTTGCACAAGTAAAACCCGTATTTGAAAGCTTTTCTTTTTTTTTTACAGATTTGCTTGGGGTCTTCTGACTTGCTCTACCCTAAAAACTGGGGAAAAATGAAAATAAAAATGGGGAAAGGGTGCAGTCGCAATATAAAAATCCCCAAACTTGCTGTACCCCCCCCCTAAAATAATTTTTATTAGCGCTTTTGCTGGCCTAAAACCTGAGACTGATAGAGGCTATGCATTCAAAAACAAGAGTGACCTAAAGGGGATTCACCCCGGAAAAACGGGTACCACATTAACAGGGTCATGTGATTTTAAAAGCAAAAGAGTCCTAAAACCCTCAAATGGTGCGTTTTTGACCCAACCCTCTTGTGTACACCCCTTTTGGGTGGCCGCCAAAAGTGCAGAAAGCAGTTGGGAAAATGAACTAAAGAGGGGCAGCGAATGGGATGTTTCCCGATCGCGGAAAATTTTAAAACGAACATACCGGTTTAAAAAGGGTTGATTGGGCTCGGTTCTAAAAAATCCCGGCGTTCGACTCAAAAATTAACTTTTTCTTGACCCGTTCCCTTTAAAAACTGTGGTCGGTTCTGGTGGGTTTTTTGGTTGTTATTTAGTAGTGTTATTGGTAATAAATTGGTCCCTTGTATAGGGGATTTTTTTTGTAGTGCATGTTTGGGGATAAGGGATTAAATAAGGTATTCCCCCCCTTGTATTATCTAGGCCCAAATGCATGACTTAAGGGGTTTGGGGTTGAAGCGATTTGGGCAAATATCGTTATCAGTCGATAGTCGATATCGTCAATTTTCCTGAAAATATCCGGGGTTGTCATAAATTAAAAATCTATGGGAGAGGAAAAAAACCTTAATTTTTTCACCGAAACAGGGGGTGGAGAAGCTGGAATTAACATCCCAAAAAAACCCGTTTTAAAATGGTTTGTTTTTCTACATCTTAGGGAAAGGGCAATTAGGCAAAAAAGAGTCACAGAAAAAAAATGAAAAGAAAAATTACTATCCCTGTCTTGTACCCCAGCATGAACCCTTAAAAAATGCATGAACCCCCAAAATTTTAAAAAATGCCAAAAATGCCGGGATTCTTTGAAAACCTTTAATTTTTTGTTGAAAATGGGCATTGGCTATCCCTTTTCCTGGAAAAACAAACATGGGCCCCTTAAAAACCCGTCTGGGCCCACAGATTAAAAAGTGGGTGGAAAAAAAAATCTTTTTGAACCACCATTTAGTTGAACAGGACATTGACTATGCCTTTCCTGGACCGCAGCATGACCCTTAAATCTACATGACCCACAAATCAAAAAGTGTCAGAAAAAGGAGTTTTTGAAGCAGTATTTTAGTGAAATGGACGTTAGGACTAATTTCACATATCCTGTAAACGCAGCCTTGACCCAAAAACCCGAACAGGTGCCCTTATGGACCATCACGCAGAAAAATTTCGCATGCATAAGAAAAAAACTATTTAAAAAAACAAGTTTTCAATCTGCTGCTGCTAGACCTATTGCCTTTCTACTGGTGGACATTGTTCCACTGTGAAATTTAGGATGTGAAGAAAACGAAACGATGTCCCAGTAGGTCAACAAGGCCTGTCTTGAAAATCCCTGCATTCATATTTATTATGGTTAATATGGCAGCCTTCGCACCCCTGATACAGCGTAATTTACTAGGAAATCTGTAGAACACAATATTCGTACAACTGGACTCTTTGCGTCAAACTGTGATGCACAGACTGCAATAAGAGTATTTAAATATTATATGGATTAATATGGCAGCCTTCGCACCACTGACTACAAGCGTAATTTACTAGGAAATATGTAGAACACAATATTCGTACAACTGAACTCTTTGCGCCAAACAGACGCACGGGCTGCAATAAGAGTATTTAAATATTATATGGATTATTATGGCAGCCTTCGCACCACTGACTACAAGCATAATTTACTAGGAAATATGTAGAACACAATATTCGTACAACTGGACTCTTTGCGCCAAACTTAGACGCACTGACTTCAATAAAACTATTTAAAAGTTATAGGGATAAGTTAAGCCAGTTTTTGGGAACACTGACAGGCAGTGATTGCAATAGAACTGAAAACACAGGGACAATTTCAACTGCTAGCAAGGGGGTCTGCTGGTCAAAAAAGTGGTAGAAAACAATTATTTTTCAATTGAAAATCACAGAACACACTGAGCTGCAAAATTATCTCCTTCCCTTTCAAAAGCCTCTCCCGCTGCTGCCTCCTCCCACCTCCCCCGCAGCCCGTGGCTCACACACCAGTGATATCCTTAAACTTTCTCTAACTTTAAAAGAAGTGCAAATTTTCTAATCTAACTCTATTTTATGCTGTAGGTGGAGGGTTTCTTGTATTAGAAGTGACTATCAGAGCTGTTAGAACAGCTATTGGTTTAAACGCTGAGAGACACGTCCTGCTTTGAAGTGTGATAGACAGAGTAGGAGCTCAAACAGGAAATGCAGCAGCATAGATAAAACGAGGTCACACAATTTTTGCAGCCAATGAGATCCATAAACCACAAAGTGGTGACATTGTACATTATTCTCACCTCCCCTCTATTCTCAGAGCCGATTGGCTGGCCACCAAAATGACAGGAAACGTTGAAAATGGTGCGATAGTAATAGACTATCTGTAAGATTGTCACCTAAAACAACACGTGATCGGCGATTGTGGTGGGGGGTGGAGAGGGCATCCAAAACTTTGCTATGGGGCCCCTGCCTTCTCTAGTTGCACCCCTGCTCCAGCAGCCTGTTTTCTGCCTCCTTCCTCCCTCCTGTGGCAGAAGACATACTGCAGCGGGAAACTCCTGCAGCCTCTCTACTGCTGCAAGAGGGAGGAGAGACAGAGATAGGAGCTGAAGAAGACATGGGGCCGGGGAGTCATGAGCCAGATGCAAGAGTAGAGAGCGAGTAAGTTTCAAGTATTTACAGTTACCCTGACAGGAATGTCGACCTCCTCTCGGGCAATGCGCCCATCCTGAAAAGGCCGTAACTGCTGCCCTGTTAGACTTTTATAGGTAAGCAGCTGAGAAAGGCTAGCCCCAGGTAGGTAAAAAGTCCCCAGCTATGTAGGCCCCAGATAGTTAGAAAAGCAGGGCCCTAGCTAGGAGGGTATTTAAGCTCCAGGTAGGTAGGATGGCACCAGGTAGGTAATCAGGCAAGGTCCCAGGTAACTAGGTAGTTCCCAGCAGGCTCGGACTGGGCCGCCGGGGGACCGGGGAATCCCCCGGTGGGCCCCGAGCCGCTGCGGGCCCCGGAGGCTGTGCCGTCGCTCCCGGGGCACGTCGCGCATCGGTCACTGAACGCCCGGGACCCGCGTCCGAGCGCTCAGAACGGCCCGGAGCGGGTTTCGGGGACTAATGTCCCGACTCCCGGGGCTGCGCCGGTTTTCAGCGGAGCGCAGCGCCTACTAGCGCTGCGCTCCGCTGATCTCCCCCGGGAGGCTGAACGCATTAGGCCTTCAGCCCCGCGGGCGCGGCCCCCACTGTGACGTAGGCGCGCCCGGGTTGACGTTCATTTTACCGCGCCGCCTAAGCAGGGCGGCAGAACGGAGCCGGCGGCAGCAAGGCTCGGCCGGGACTGTCCAGGAGCGGTAGCCGGAGCGGGAGCAAGGTAAGTGATTGATTGTTTTTTTGTTTTTTTTGTTTTTTTTTAAACTACCTACAGGGGGGCTCTGGCTACTATGGGGGGACCTGGCAAAGGGGGCCCCCCTTTGGCTTCTATGGGGGGGGACGGGTTTAAAGGGGGGCCCTGGTACTTGGGGGGGGGACACTGGAAAGGGGGGGCCCTGGCTACTATGGGGGGGACATGGAAAGGGGGGGCCTGGCTACTATGGGGGGACACGGTTTGGGGGGGGTTTGGGCTCCCTTTTTTTTGGGGGGTCTGGTTAAGGGGGGCCCGGTTTTGGGGGCCTAAAACCCGGGCAAAAGGGGGGGACAATGGCTAAGGGGGGCTATTGATACTATGGGGGGACATGGCTAAGGGGGGCCCCGGGGCAAACTATGGGGGGACACTGGCTAAAGGGGGGTTTTGGTCTATGGGGGGGGACAATGGCAAAGGGGGGGGCCCTGGCTACTAGGGGGGGGAACTGGTATTTATGGGGGGGACAATGGCAAAGGGGGCCCCCGGGCTACAAAGGGGGGGGCACTGGCAAAGGGGGGGGCTCGGGGCTACTATGAGGGGGGGGAAAACTGGCAAGGGGGGCCCCTTGGCTATATGGGGGGACAGGGGTTAAGGGGGGCTTGGTATTTATGGGGGGACAGGGTAAGGGGGGCTCAGGCAACTATGGGGGGGACACTGGCAAAGGGGGGCCCTGGAAACTATGGGGGGGACGGAAAGGGGGGGGCCCTGGCTACTATGGGGGGGCCCATGGCTAAGGGGGGCCCGGGCTATAGGGGGGGGCCCTGGTTTAAGGGGGGGGCCCGGGCAAACCCTATGTTGGGGGGCCCTGGTATTTTGGGGGGGGGGAAAATGGAAAAGGGGGGGGGGCGGGCTACTATGGGAGGACACTGGCAAAGGGGGGCCCCCTTTGGTACTATGGGGGGAAACCCAGGGGTAAGGGGGGCCCTGGCTGTTATGGGGGGGAAAACTGGCTAAGGGGGCCCTGGTACTATGGGGGGGGACCCCGGGAAAGGGGGGGCCCTGGGCTATGGGGGAGAAAACTGGCAAAAGGGGGGCTTTTTGGCTATTTGGGGGACACTGGCTAAAGGGGGGCGCGGGGCTACTGGGGGGGGACAGGGCAAAGGGCGGGGGAATTGGGGGCCTCTCCCGGGGGGGGCCCTGGTACGGGGGGGGGCCCCCTGGCTACTGGGGGGGGGAGGTTTGGCTAAAAAGGGGGGGCTTTTGGCCCTTTTGGGGGGGGGGTCTGGTACGGGGGGGGGGGACACGGGTTACTAGGGGGGTTTGCCGGGATGACTACAAGGGGGGGGGGGCCACGGGGGTTGAAAAGGAGGGGCCCGGGGTACTAGGGGGGGCCCCTGGTTTACTAGGGGGGCCCCTGGTTTCCCCTAAAGGGGGGCCCGGGCCCACCTAAATGGGGGGCCCTGGCTACCACAGGGGGGCCCCTGGTACAAAACAGGGGGGGCCTGATTTGGGGGGGGGGGGCCCTGGAAAACCTAAGGGGAAAGCTTTTGGAAAATTTAAGGGGCCCCGGGAACTACCTACAGGGGGGGCCCTAAATTCCTCCATGAGGGGCCCGTACCTATAGGGGGGGCCCCTGACAAAGGGGGGTCCGGGGGAATACCTACAGGGGGCCCTACTCACGGGGGGTTTTTGGCTACCTAGGGGGGGGCCCTGATAAAAGGGGGGTTTTCTGGCTACCTACGGGGGGCCCTCCTGACTAAAAGGGGGGTTTTCTGGCTACCAAAAGGGGGGCCCTAAATACAAGGGGGGTTTTTGGAAAACCTAAAAGGGGGCCCGGGGACTAAAAGGGGGGGCCCCCTGGTCCCCTAAAAAAAGGGGGGCCCTTGACTACCTACAAAAGTAGCTAAAGGGGGGGCCCCTGACTTCCTCCCACACTACCAAAAAGGAAAGGCCCCCCTTACCCCTTCCCTTTTAGACTACCAAAAGGAGACCCCTAAACTGTTTGTTGTATTTAAAGGGAAAAACCCCTTAAACTGTCTGTATGGGTACCAAAAAAAAGGGGGCCCCCTTAACTGCCTGAATGGGTCCCTTTAAAGGGGGCCCCTTTAACTGCTTCCCAGTATTTAAAGGGGCCCCTAACTACCTACAGCTTACCTTTACGGGGGGGGAAACCCCCTACCTACAGCTAAAAAATTGGACCCCACCAACCCCCCTACCTTTCCCGCCTAACAAAACTGGGGCCCCCAACCAACCCTGTAGCCTATAAAACTTGCCAAAAGGGGCCCCTGCTTTTCTACCGGGGGCTTTTTTCCTCCCCACCTGTGGCTAGGAAACCCCCCCAACCCCTACCTGGGGGGGCCCCCCAACTTATTCCAGGGGGGGTTTCCCTCCCAAAATTGGGGGCCTTATTAGTTACCTTTTGGTTTCCCCCCACCCTAAAAACCCCTTGGGAAAATAAGCTTGTACCCGCTCTTTCCCCCCGGGTAGTTTGTACAGAGGGGGGAAAATGGGAAAAGGGAAATGCGGGAAAAATTTGAGGATTCTAGATATTTTTTTTTTTAAATTTATCCGGGGATGATTTTTTGGGGGGGAAATGTCATCTTGGGGGTGTGGAACAGATGCAGAAAAAAAAGGGAAATTCGGAACAAACTCATGAGAAAAGAGAACGACTCAGACGTCCGGTTTGGGGTCCTGACATAAAGGGGTTATTTTTTTTTATTGAAAAGGGTTGGGGGAATTAGCAGGTGTTGCCCTTATGGGGGTTTTCTATAGGGCCCGGTTTTGGGGTAGGTTAAAATGAGTGGTGTCTGACACTTTGGGGGTCTCTATATGGCGGTGTTTTTGGTTTATACTAGCTGGTTTTCTGACCTCTATTGGTCTTTATATGGCGGTGTTGTAGGTTTTCCCTGAGCTGGTGCCCGGGACCTCTGTGGGTCTCCTTTATGGCAGTGTTGTAGGTTATACCTAAGCGGGTGTCTAAACCGTATGTGGTTTTATTTTTGTTGTAAGTTATATTGGCGCGGGGTATAGTGGAAGCGAACATGTGCCCCGGGTTTGAAAGGGGTAAAGGGAACCCCCCTGCCCCTGGGGTTTGGGGAAGTCACATTTTTTTATTTTTTGTTGGTGTTTTTTTTTAAGGTGGTGAGGTGGTGACCAAGGGAAAAGTGGGGGGGGGGATATTGTATGTGGGGGAGGGAGATATTTTTTTGGGGTTTGGGGGGGGATATTTTATGGGGGGTAAAAGGGGAGAGATATTGTATGTGGGTGGAGGGGGATTTTTGTATTTTGGGTTTGGAGGGGGATATTGTTTTTTGGGGGGAAAGGAAAAATTGTATGTGGGGGGGAAGGGGATATTGTATGGGGGTGGGGGGGGGGAAATGGGGGGGGGCTACTTACCCCTTTGTGCCCTAAAAATATGTTAAAAATGAAATGTGTAACTACATTGTATACAAAATTTACAGTTCTGTTTTGACACGTATTATTTTTTTTAAAATGGGCGCATTTATGTTTGAGGGGCCGGTTTAATTTTTTAAATGTACGTAGGGTGGGCCCACGGGATTTCCCCTGGGGGCCCCCGGACCCCCCCAAAGCCCGGGCACTGGTTCCAGGTATGTAGCCCCCTTTTAGGTTTGCCCTATGTAGGAAAGGAGGGAAAGGGCCCCCAAGGTAGATAGGTAGTATGCAAGCTCCAAGTAGGTAGGAAGGCACAAGTATAAAGGGGCCCAGGTAGATAGCAGGTGGGAAAATTGGGTAGGTCCCCCCCCCCACACTTTTTGGTTATTTACAAAAGGTGGTCCTGCCCAGTAGATCTCATGCTTCCTGCAGATGTGTAGTTGGGTTTTTTATTGCATTGGTTTCAATAGATTTTTAAACATGCTACACATAAATATTTAATGCTGATTTTACCCAACTGTTTTCTTCTACTTGTGACTATTGAACCATAGGAAAAGAAAATACATATAAAGCACAACACATGGATCGATGCTTGAAGGATAAATGATCAAATATTTTTTGAAGCGGGTGTCTTACATCCCAAATTCTTTCCTGTTAAGGGTTTTTTACAGTGTTTTGTTATGTTGTTGTAATTTTAAAATTTAAAAATTTCCCCTGGGGATTTTGTCATCAGCCCTACGGCTTAATCATTCTTTGTGAGCAAGGGAATTCATTTATATTTTTCATTTTTTCATTTGTTTTACTTGGGAAAAAAAAAGCAAACCCAAATTTAAATTTTAAGGGGATTTTTTAAAGCGTTTTGTCATGCAGGGAAAAAATCCCGCCCCTTATTTTTAAAAATGCTGGGGTTTTTTTGTTAAACAAAAATAAAAAGGGGTCCAGAAATGATTATGAAAAAAATACCCCAACACGCTCCTAAGGGCCCAATTACTCTAATTATCTGCTTACACACAAGCCATGTAATGAATACAAATGTGATGTTATTAGTAATATTCGTAAAATGTAACAGATTGGATGGATATCAGCCAATATAAAAGCAGTATCCTTCAAGACTGTACACAAATTTACTGTAGAAGTTCAAAAATATTTAATGCCCCAGCAATTTCACCCTTGGGCCCAAAAAATTTTTTCCAGAATTCAAAAGTGATTTAAAAAAGAAATAACAACAGAAGGGGTTGGGGCTATAATTTCAATGTACAACTGTTTTTGAAATACTGTGATCTTTCCCTGTTTTCCCTGAAACAAATCTGTTGTATAAAAAATAGTGTTTGAGGATTATTATCGACAAAGTTAAAAACGGCCGGTATTTAAGTTGATGGATTTTTTAGATCAGGATAATTTAGGTTTAAAAATCTGTGCTAATCTTTTAATATCACCCTTTTTGGGCGCTTCTGTCATTTTGGCGGCAGCAAATCAGCTTAAGAATGAGCGGGGGTGAGCTTGGGCGACGTCTGACTGGGTGTGTATGGTTGCGATTGGTGGAAAAAATCAATGACCTCGTTTTACATGAACACCCCTTCTGTTTGTAGGTGTGTCAGTATCTAAAAGGAGAAAGATGTGGCTCTGCCTTTTTGCAAAGCTAGGAAATTTCTATTTGTTCACAGGAAAGCTCTACTTTTGCTGGTCCTTAGCTTATTAGATCAGAGATTTGCAATTTTAGGTAGTTGGGAGAGAATTTTTAAAGGAGCATCTACCCGAAAAAGTCACAGGGGGAAGGGGGGGGGGCGCGGGCGAAAAAGGGGACAAGCTTTTAAAGAATACGGGATATTGTGCCCGACTTAGTGTGGACATTGTTGAAAGGGCTTTTTTTTAAAAACAGTTTTTGTTGAAATATTATTTGGAATTGGGCAGCCTGAATTTTATTTGGTAAGTTTTTTCTAGTAACTGCAGGTCTATTTTTAGGTGAAAACTCCACTTTTATTTCAGTATACATTTCAGTAGGTTTTTTTTTCACTTTTGCCCCGTCCCGCTTTTTTGATGAGCACCTTGCAGTAAAAATTTTAATCCAGCAATTTTGTAGGGACCAACGGGGTTGATAGGGCCAAAAATACCTTTTATTATCCGGTTTTACATTTCAGATATGTTTTTTCACTTTTGCCAGCCCGCTTTGTTATAGAGGTACCTTGCAGTTAACTTTGAACCCGCAAATTTTTTAGTACCACAGGTTTATAGGTGAAAAAAAAACCCTTTTTTTATCCCTTTTCATTTCCGATTGTTTTTTTACTTTGGACAGGCCCGCTTTGTTATAGAGCCACCCTTTCAGTTAAATTTTAATCCCGCAATTTTGTAGTCACCACGGGTATATAGGTGCCAAAATACCTTTTATTACGTATACATTTCAGTAGGGTTTCAGATAGGTGTAGTCTGGCCCTGGAGTGGCCCCCGTTTTTAACGAGGGACGGGGCTGGCTCTCCTTGGGGCAATCAGGAGGCTTCAAAATTTCTTAAAAAATCAGATTTTGAAAAAGGTGATTCTGTGGGGTTAATTAGTGTAAAAAAAGGGTCCAGGGTGGACCCAAAATTGCACAATTTGAGGTTAAAAATTTTCTGGGGGGGAGTCATATGGGGTCGCATCTTTTGATTCCAGGGGAGTTGCCCCTAATCATGAAGAAGGTTTTTAAAGAAAAATGAAACCTTTGAAATTGTTTGGTGAATCACTCTCAGAAAGGCAGGAAGGCAAATGTTTCTAAATAGAAGTGTTTTGGGGGGTGATTAGGATTTTTATTAATTATGGGGGGTGCGGACGAATTAAACATTACACTTTAAAAAATACTTTAAAAAATGAGGGGGGGCTGTATGTTTTATGTTACACATTGAAAAAAAGCAAAAAGAAATAAAGTAAAATTAAAAAAAAATTCCCTAAATAAAATTTTGAAACAAATGTCGTTTCCAAAAAATTTTATAAATGACAGGGCACTGTACAAAAGCATAGTGCCACTTTGTGACTGTGGGGGCAAACAGGTTTGGGGGATGCTGGCCCCGGACGGTTAGTCTATGGTCCGTGAAACAAAATGGTGGTTGAAAGATCCTTTTCCCGGGGGGACTTTTTAATGTGGTGGGGGCAGACAGGTTTAATTTTGGGCATTTCCCGGTACAAAGGACAATATGTTAAAGTCCCGTTAAATAAAATGGTGGTTTAAAGATCCTTTTTCCCGGCACTTTTTAATTTGGGGGTAGCAGGTTTAAAGGTCATACTGCGGTCCAGGACAGGTAATTCAATGGGTCCCCTTCAACTAAAAGGTGGTTTTAAAGACTCCTTTTTCCCCGCATTTTTATTGGGGGTCAACAGGTTTAATGGTCATATGCGGTACAGGACGGGTATTTTAAGTCCAGCCCAACAAAAAATGGTGGTTGAAAGGTCCTTTTTCCGGCACTTTTTTTAATCTGGGGTCATGCGGGTTTTGGGGGTCATGCGGGTTCCAGGACAGGGATATTCAATGTCCAGTTAAAGTAAAATGGGGTTTTAAAATTTATACTCCCTTTGGCACTTTTTAATTTGTGGGTATGCTTTTTAAGGGTCTGTGTGGTGCAAGACGGGATAGTAAATTGGTCTGTGATTTTTTTTCTGTGGCTTTTTAACCCTAAGTGTGTTCCTAAGATGTAGCACGTATCCATTTGATGTTGTTGATGTTAATTTTCCAGCTTCCCCATCCTGTTTGGGGTGTAAGAATGAGGTTTTTGTTCCTCTCCATAGATTTAATGGTCTGGCGATAATTTTATGCTTTCGATATCTTTTTGATAATTGCCAATTCGACTAGACCGATGAGTAGTCAACGTAATGCTCTACAAATCAAAAACCAAGCATTGAGATGCACACTGTGGTCTCACTGTAACGCTAGTGTTGAAACTATATTTATGAAGGGGGGGTATGCCCTGTGGTGGGGGCACTTTTTGTGGGATAGACTGGGCCTCAAAGAATGAATTATGACCCGGTAATTCACCAAAATGGAGGGTATTTAGGCAAAGATGTGATGAGGACATTCTATATGAGTGGTGGTGCAGTAAGAAAGACACACGCCATGCAAAATCTGTACTCAACCCAATTTTCACTAACATTGTGGCAACTAGCTTCTCTGTTACAACAGACACTCAAACTTGGCTATTTTCATGTGAAGCACAGTTTTTAGTTTCAGAAACTGTTCAAAAGTTTGATGGCTGTAAACTCAATTCTATGCACTCTTCACATATGCATCAAAGGTTCCGTTTTTCGCAAATTAGTGGGAAATTAAAAAGAAAAGGGGCGCAGCATGCGTTAGTTTTTAAGAAAAAACGCAGGACTGATTTTTCCTTTGTAGTCAATCGGTGCATTTTTTGTCCATTTTAAAAAGGTAAAAATTTTTTTGAACAGAACCTCCAAAGCAGATGTGAAGCAGTCCTTATTCCACAGGTCTCTTACCTTTTGCCTCTTATTGAAAACCCTCACCCTCTTTCTCCCATGTTTTTTTTTTTTAAACCAGTTGCACCTAGTCCCTTCTAGCTATGGCTCTCCTTCAGTCTCAACCATCTCTAGGCGCTTCTCCTGTTTACAGTTGTGTCCTGCAGCAAGCTGACTCCTGACCGTGGGGGTGCAGGGCATTCCTTTTAAGGTTTTGGTGAAGCAGAAGTCACTTTTTAGTAGCACAGCAACACAATAACCCTTTGGTGGGAAACTTGACTGTCTTCTCAGTCTTCTCGTTCCCTATATTTAAATGCTTATTTAGCAGCTCCCACATTACTGTCCCTATAAAGTTCCCTGTCCCTACAACCACCAGCAATATGCCATTTGAGGGCATAACCTCACTGATGCTACAACTGCATGGTACAAACTGCCAACCTTTACAAAATAAGTATATTTCAACAACTCTTAAATACAGTTGTACCATATACTAAGAAAAAAAATAACAAATATGTCATTTTCTCCACAGGAAGGAATGGCAGCTACATGCAATTGCTGGATTACCAGCTCTAAAAATATTAACCTACTCACAGAAGTTTACATCCTACAATTGTACTATAAATGCATATACATATTTATCTGTGTTATAGTAAAAAAAAGGTAGATTTGTTTGTTAAGATTTCAATCAATACTTAATCTTAGTCATTCTGACAGTTTCATCTTGCAGGACTATATCCTTTTCACATATAGTTGCCTATCACTTTACATGGCCATTTTACATTGAAAAGACCATTCAGTAATATTTTTGTGTTTGACTTCGCTATATTGATAAATTATGTTATGTTGAACTGTACTTGTGTTCTTTTCTATTACAGATGCTGCAAAATGTGAAGCAGTAATAACCAGCGATGCTGCCAAGTTGGAATGTGGTATTTGGCAACAAGGATGATGGCTCCTTTGACTGCCAACCAACAGGAAAGATGAAGGATTCTGGAGAAGGGTCATTGATCCAGGGATTCATTCCAATTGCCAGATTGGAGTCGGGAAAGATTTTTTTTCCCTAAAATGAGTTCGTCCTCATGGGGGTTCTTGCTTTTCTCTGGATCAACACTGTAGCACAATAGGCTGAACTATATGGACATCTGTCTTTTTTTCAGCTTTACAACTATGGCCCTCATGTATGAAAACTGTCTAGGTCTAAAACTCTCTTTGTTGCCAATAAGAACCAATTAGAGTGCCCCTCTCCTTTTTCAAAGCATTGGTCCTGTAGGGAGATGAACATTATGAGTCTGAGCTATGCTAGAACACTGATAGAAGCATGGATAAAGGCTGTTGGTTTACATGTAGTTGTTCTGGGCTTAAAAATCAGGGCATTGGCTTCACCCATTCGTGAGTGGCAAGAGGGTAAAGGAGTTTTCTCATGTGACTTTCACAGATCCTGCTCTTCACAGCCAGCTTTGGGCCTCCACTTCATGTTCAGGCTGTGAGCAGTAATGACATTTCATTTCTGCTATTTGTATCTTAAGCTGCTAGAGGTGTAGGATAGTGGGCCAGCCTCATGGTGGTCACTAAGTAAAATCATATATAATTGTAAAATATTCTGTTGCATTCTGCTGTTTGGTCACAAGATGCCACTGTTTCTGGTTTCTGTTGTATGCAAATTAGAGAACCGTGATAACTGACACTCAAGACAGCAGCCATTTTGGAGAAGCAGCAAAGACACAGAGAGATCAGGAGAGGACAGGAGCTAAGCGAGGATCGACTTGGCTTTCTCTGAATCTGGACTGTGAGTTGCTCCAAAAAGAGAGAAAGGAGTCTGGCTGTCTACACTCTGCAGAGACTGAGAAGAGCGGCTGTATTTGGAATATCGGCTCCATCAGCGGGAATCTTCACCTCAAGCAGCAACTGCCAGCCATCGAAAAGGTACCTTTATCACATTGCGTGCACGCCAACGAACCCAAGACTGTGTGCAGGCCTGTAGTTATTTAGTGCAGGTTTGGTTCCAGGCCATAAGGGTTATCCAAGTATGCCCTCCTGATTCGGGCCTTTGAAGAGGGCTTGTTATAGCACTGCTATTCATGCGACCGGTTTGCCTGCGAGAGAATTTGTATTATATGTACATTTTGGGGGCAGGTGGTTAAATCTGGATAAGTTGTAAGCTGCTGTGCTGCACCGCGAGCGCGGCTTGAACATCACCACAGACGATTGAGCCTATCTTTGTACGGTATTAAAAGGTAGAGGGTGTTCAACCTTTCCAAACCCCACGGGTAGTTAAATTAATTGTGTACCCTGAGGACATATTCCAGGCAGCATGCTGTGCAGCACAGGGGCCTGAGCACAAGTTTGTACACAAGTGTTAGAGGAATTTCTTCATCCGTGACTGTATTCCGGGGGAACCCTTTACCCCCTGTACTGGCCCTTACAAAAGGATTTTGGGTAATGGAGGGGTTTTAAAACAGCAGGGAAACAAGGCTTCAGAGCTCTAAAGAGTTAAAATTTGTCAGTAAGAAAGAGTAACAAGCTGCAGAGCTGCTATAAGACACAGCACAAGTGATGTCAATATTCTAGCCAGGGTCACTAGAGCAGAGAGAGTTGGTCAGTAATCCAGGAAATTTTTACTTTTTTTTAAATTTTATTTTTGTTTTTTAAAACATATTTTTTATTTTGTTTCCCCCATAACGGACTTGTACCCGGGTGATCTTTAGTTCACTCGTTCCCATGAAAAAGCTTTCTAGCAGTACTGTATGTTTAGTAACTGAAAAATTTGTTTAATGCCCAGCTGTGCCCTGAGTCTTTGTTAGGTTTCCCCGGGTTTAAACTGGGTGGAGTATCACCCAGCCAAAACACTTCCCCAGTGTTTGCCGATGCAGACAGTGGGAGCATTTCCCTTAGCTATTACAATCACAATTGTAGATAAGGGGTTAACCCCCCAAATGGGGGAAATTTTGAGTCCGGTAATGGGAGACCCAGCATGGGCCCCAGCTGAAATTTTTCCCCGGGTTTCTTTGTTACGATTTTCCCAGGGCGGGGCCTTTGTAGGGGGGAAAACCCCTTTAACCCCTTTAACTCACCCGTTTTAGCCAGGAGAATGAGGGATATGTGTGCAGACATCCTATAGAACCCATTACATATCTACATAGCTAGTTTATGATACATGACTTCCTTTATTAATGATACCCTGTCAAGATCAAAAACAGGAAGTGGTCAATAATAATGTGACTCGACTGGTATATTCCAGTGCATGACCTCTTAAGGCATTTCAAGCTTTTGGTTTGCAGAGTCCATAAAGAAAAGTAACCCCACCATACAATGTAAGTAGATGGTGTGCTGAAAAATCCTATAGATCTGTAATGGGAAAAATAGATATTATGGGGGTTTTTTTTAGTTTACTTGTCCTATCTTTAAAAGTTTTTTTTTTTTTTAAAAAGTTTGTTGCTTGGGTTTTAAATTTTAAAATAAAAGTAAAAATGGGAACCCTAGATATAATGCCAGGGCTTGGTGCTATTTCTACAAAGCCTGTTATTATTGATATATTCAAAATGTTATGTTTGACTCAGATCTGTCCTTCACTCCTTATATTCTATCACTTTTATGATCTTGTCACCTAGACCTCAAAAAGATTTCCAATAACATCCCCTATCCTTACTGTGAAGTTTGTTCATGCAATCATCATACCTTTTAGAGGGTTTTTTCACCACAGTGATTGGCTTTTAATATATTGCGAAAGGTAAAAAAAGGGAATACTACCAAATCCCATTGCTTTTTTTTGTTTTTGTTTTTTTAAATGAATTTAAAAAACAGTTTTGGGCCCTGCTTTTTGTACAAAAAGTTTTTTTTGGTTTTCCGCCCACCCCCTCTTTTACCCTCTCATTGCCCCAAGTTTGCCATCCAGCCATTTTTTGAGTCACCCCACTGGTGAGTCTTTTTCCCCAGTCTTATGGGAAAAAATAAATTATGTAACTAAATTTACCATTATGCTCTTGAACCCCCCCCACAGCCAAACCCAAACACCCCTGTGGCTTGGAAAACAGAATGGTGAGTCAATCATTTTTAAAAAACCAGGGGATTCGGGGCCCCCCTTTTTGGGGACTTTTGGGGACTTAGGGCATTTTTGACACTGATATAAATTTAAAATTAAAAATTTTTATTAATAAGAAAATTTCCATTAATTTTGTTACTTTCGGGATTTTTTTAAAAATTTAATTGAGGGGTTTTAACCCTATCCAAAAAAAAAAAAAAATAAACTTTTTTCGTTTTTTTTTCCCTCCTCCCTTCCCTAAAAGCCATAATGTTGTTTTTTTTTTTTTTTGCATTAAAATGGGCAAATGAGGGTTTTTAATTTAGGGAAAAGTGTTCTTTCTAAGGGTTTCCCTTACCTTAGAATTACGGGGAAAAACCCCGTAAAAAAAATTTTTTGGGGCAAAAATTGTAAAAAAAAAATTTTAATTTTGGCCCAATGTTTGGGGGGGTTTTTTGTTTTTTATGGCGTTCAATTTCGGAAAAAAATAAATCGGGTTTAATCTGTGTCTACAGGTTGATAGAACCCAAGAAATCCCAAATTTTTTTTGGGTTTTCATTATGTTTTGGTACTGTAAAAAAAAATCCAGACATTTTCTCTTTTGCATTTTGCAAAAAGCAACATTTTCGGGCCAACCAAAAACCCTTTTTTGTGGGTTAAAAACCCACAAAATTTGGTTTGGGGGGTGCTTTTTTTTTGCAGGTGAAGGTATTTTTTTTTTGCTCCCAAAGGTTTGGAATACATGGGATTTTTTTTAAAATTTTTAGGGGCTTTTGAAAAAAAATTTAAAAAATTTAAATTTTTGGGGCCATTTTGTTTTTTTTTTTCTTTCCCCTTTGGTTAGGCTTTTCGGAAGTTTGGTTGTGTTTTTTTTAATGGATTTGGGATTTTTGGGGGAAAAACCTCCCCGGGGGGGGTTTTACCCTTTGGGGGTAATTTTTTTCTTTTTTTTTTTTTTTTTTTTGGGAAAAGGGGGGGGTTTGGATTTGGGGCTTTTTTTTTTTTTTTTTAAAATTTTTTTTTTTTTTATTTTGGTTTGGGGTGGCCTTAACCCCTAGGGGGGGTTTGATCATTTATACAGCCTAACACATTGTAAAGGTTTTTCCCGTGATATTTTAAAACCAAATGGGTGTCCGCGGGAAATTTGATTTAGGCTGCCTGTGTAAATGGAAACCCCGAAAAGGGGACTATATTTGTCGCGCGTTTAAGGGTTTTTTTCAAAAACAAGATGGGCCGGGTAACCCCTGCGCTGTAATCGCCGAGTTTTTAGCTGCAAATTAGCTGCCCGTGATTTCCCCCTACACGCTCCCCCTTTTCGGGAAACCCGGACGTACCCATACGTCCCCGGTGGGTTAAAGGTTTTTAATTTTAACCCCTTTGATGGTACAAAAATTTTTGATAGGCATGTAGGGAATCGGACTATTCCATACAAAAAAGTAATGGGGAGAGGTTAATTTACTTGGCAGTTGGGAAGACAGAGGGAGACAGTATAGCTGGGCTTTGGGAGGGGTTTTAGGTTAAAAGGTATGACCCGCGGTTTTACATTTTTAAGGGGGGGCCTTTACACCTTCTGAGAGTTACCCCCCAGAAAGGGGAATGTTGAAGACAGTTTCCAAAGAAACCCGTTCACACATTAAAACTTTTAGGAAAATATTTCGGGGCCTAATTGCACTGTTATGCCCCCAAAAAAATCCCCGGGAGTTACGGTTTAAACATAGCTTTTCTATGAGAGCTAGATTACCTTTTGTTTGGGCCCCCGCCCTATTGAGCGGCAGGGGGAAAAAAATTTGGGGAATGAGGCCACAAATTCCCCCCCCCGGTTTTTTTTTTTTTTTAGAAGTACATGTGGCCAGGCCCCAAAACTTTCTAAAAACCCAATGTATTGTGGCCCTTTCTGTAACGGCCGCAATAAGCCGTGTTAAAAATTTCCCTTAGAAAAGTTTTTTTCCAGGAAAAAAAAATCTCTTCCCACCCGCTTGGCGCAGGGAGTAGCGCAGAAAAGTAAAAGGAACGGGTTTTAGACTCACGAAATGAATTAAAAGGAACCAAAAAGGGAAAATAAGAAGGGATTTTAAAACACAAAGAGGAGAACTGGGGACCAAAAAGGAGAAGAGGAAAATAAAAGAAGTAAGGGGGGTGACCCGTGTTTTTGGCCCAGTGGAGGTTAGGGCCCGGGGAAGTTTGGGAAAGGGCCAACCCTCAGAAATTTTTTAGGGCTCCATACAGTTTTAAGCATCTGGGCGCCCCCTTCACCCCCCCAACCCGTGGCATCGGGCCCCTCCCCTCCCCCCCCAAAGCCTTTCCTCTCCCCCCTCAAAAATACCTAAAATACTTATGGGGGCCCAAATATCTACCTTTCCAAAGGGGCCCCAAGCTACCTAGTTTCTGGGGGGGCCCCAAAACTAATACCTACCTTTCTGGGGGGCCCCATTACTACCTAACCCACTGGGAGACCTTTAAAAAACTACTTTTTGGGGGGCTATTATACTTACCCCCTTTAAAAAGTATATAAAAAAAGCTTTTCCCGGGGCAATGCCTACCTAAAATACCCCGAAAATTATTAAACCCTTTTGGGGGACCCATGGTTTTTGGAGATTGTACCCTGGGGGGTACACATTAGGGAAGGGTGATAAAAAAAATAAGGAAATCTTTGATGTTTGTTTTTGTAAATTGAGGGGGGGGGTGGGGTCCCCGTAGGGAATTGAACATGGCAAATCTGGACTAGATGGAAAAAGAAAAAGGGGAAAGTGAAAGATCTCATCGAACAAGACGGGTTTTCCCCGGTTTTGGGAAATATGTTTTGACATATCTGTTTAGCTTGTGTACACTTGTATTACCCAATATGGTTCCCGTATGGTGGATATATTGGTTGGGTGTTAAAGGTTAACATTCGCAACAGTATGGTGGTTTTTATTCGTATCTTATGGTGGGCAAAATGTGGTGGTGATTTTGGGGTGGTTTTTATTTGGTTTTTTAAATTTTTTGTTAAATTTGGGGTTTTACTGTTTTTTTTTGGTTTTTACGGGGTTTTGGGCAGTTTAAAATTGGTTTGTGGTATTTGGGCATATATGGTAGTTTATTCGTGGGGTATTATTTTGGTCCTTGTTAGGGTTTTTGATATTATTTGGTTTTTGGGATGTGGGTTTTTTTAGTAACATTATGTTTCCCTATGTTTGTTTAATGTGGGGTTTATTTGGGTTTTTTTTTTTTATTGTTTTTGGGGTATTGGTCGGGTTTTACTGGTTTTTTCCCTTTGTAATTTTATTGTGGTTTACATGCGGTTTATCCTGGGGGCGGGGATTTTTCTGGCCCCTTTTTATGTACTGGGCCCTCACAAAAAAGATAAACTGTTTGTTGGTTTTTATCCAAAAAGAGCTAAATCCAAAAAAAATGGCACAATTGGGAATATTTTTTTTTTGGGGTGCACGTAGAAAAAAATAAAAATTTTTTTTGGGGTTTTTGGTTTTGCGTGTGGGGGGAAAGGTTTAGGCACATTTGGGGGGGAGGTGGGTGGGCGTGCGCACGGGGTTTCGGGTTTGGAAAGGGGGGGGGCCCCGAGCTTCATCTGTATGGAGCCCTGAAATTTTGATGGTTGGGGCCCCGTCCAAAAAATCCCCGGGAAACCCAATCTCCACTTTGGCCGCCCGAAATGGTGCCTCTTTATACCTGCGAGTGCCCCTATATTTATATACCTGCCCCGAGTTTCCCCTATTTTTATTTACCCGCCTGAGTGCCCCCCTTTTTTATATGCTTTCCCCGGAGGGTGCCCCTATTTTTACCCGCCCGAGGACCCCTCTTCCCGGCCCGAGGGGCCCCCCGTTTTTTATATGCCTGGCCCCGAGTGCCCCTATATTTCCCGCCTGAGAGTGGCCCTATTCCTTTTGTGGGCCCGCCTGATTCCCCCAAAATACCCGCCTGAGAGGCCCCTTAAAATAAACCTGCCCGAAAAGTTTCCCCTTATTTCCCATATTCCCTGCCTGGATATTATAACACCTGCCTTTAGTGACCCTTTATTTTTATATTTGCTTGTTTTAAGGGTACAATATCTATTTTTCCCGCCTGAGAAGGCATATCTATATACCTGCCTAACTGATGGGGACCTATATATACACCTGCCTAATTGAGGGGACATATATACCTGTCTAACTGAGGGGACTTATATACCTATAAGGAGTTGCTGGAAATGTGAGGAGTCTAAATTATTTGTGTCCAAATCTGCAGGGACGAGTATTGGCTGGGAGAACTCAGCTTGAAGGTGTGAACCGGATGGAGAAGAAAAGGGAAAGTGAACGACGCTGATCAGAAAAGACTTTCCCCCTGTGAGTAATAAATTAACTGCAGTGTAATCACTTATATTTCTGCAGAGCGTCTACATACAACTAGTATCTACCACTATATGGTCACTGTATGGCAGTAATATACGTCTTCAGAGCCTGGGACCAGCTGATAATCACATGTGGGGGTCACGTTCGGTCAGGGTCTAAAAGGGAGCCCTGACCATCTAAAAGGGGAGCCCTGACCACCTAAAAGCCGGCCCCCTTGGGACCTGCACCTAAAAGGGGAGCCCCCCCAAAGCCCTGACCACCTAAAAGGTGGCCCTGACCACCTAAAAGGGGTCCTGACTGCCTAAAAGGGGGCCCTGACCGCCTAAAACTAAAGGGGACCCTGACCGCCTAAAATTAAAGGGGGTCCTGACCGCCTAAAACTAAAGGGGACCCTGACTGCTTACACACTAAAAGGGGGCTCTGACTGCCTACAAACTAAAGGGGGCCCTTACTACCTGCACACTAGCTAAATGGGGGCCCTGACTTCCTGCACACTAGCTAAAGGGGGCCCTAACTTCCTGCACACTAGCTAAAGGGGCCCTGACTTCCTTCACACTAGCTAAAGGGGCCCTAACTACCTGTATACTACCTTAAGGGGGCCTAACTGCCTGTATACTACTTAAAGTAGGCCCCTAACTGCCTGTATACTACCTAAAGGAGGCCCCTAACTGCCTGTACACTATCTAAATGAGGCCCCTAATCCTGTCCCTCTTGTTATACTATCTAAAGGGGAGGCCCCTAACTGCCTGTATACTACTTCAAGGGAGGCCCTAACTGCCTGTATACTACCTAAAGGGGCTCCCTAACTGCTTGCAGCCTATATAAAGGGCGCCCTAACTACCTACAGCTTACCTAACTGGGGCAACCACCTACCGACAGCCTACCTAACTGGGGTCCACCAACCTAACTGTAGCCTATCAACTTGCCTAACTGGGCCTGCTTATCTACCTGGGGGCTGTTTACCTACCCACCCATGGCTAGGTACCCACCAACCAACCAGTGGCTGGCCAAATAATTATCCAGCGGGGTCTACCTACCTAATAGGGCCATCTGGGTTACCTGGGCCTTGCCCATTTACTACCTACCTGGTAATATAATTGAGAGGGAAGCAGCCCATAGTTGTAGCATTTTCTCCAGGGAGTTAGTCCTCTCCCCACCCTCCAACCCTCTAAGTTATGGCTTGGACCTGCTCTCCCACCCCTGGGTAATTTGTACAGAGGAGGGAATAGATAAAGAGGTGCTGGAAAAGTGAGGATTCTAAGATATTTGTGTGCAAATTCTGCAGGATTGAGTTGTGGCCGGGATAAGTCATCATGGCGGTGTGGAACAGAAGCAGAAGAAAAGGGAATAAGAACGACTCATGAGATAAGAGAACGACTCATCAGATAGGACATCTCCGGTGAGTCCCTGATTTCAGGGGTTATTTTACTTCTATACTGGATCAGTGCTGTATTCACTGTAATGTGATATGACCCGAGCTGGTGTCTGACCTCTATGTGGTCTCTATATGGCAGTGTTGTAGGTTATACCTGAGCTGGTGTCTGACCTCTATGTGGTCTCTATATGGCAGTGTTGTAGGTTATACCTGAGCTGGTGTCTGACCTCTATGTGGTCTCTATATGGCAGTGTTGTAGGTTATAATTGAGCTGGTGTCTGACTTCTATGTGGTCTCTATATGGTGGTGTTGTAGGTTATACCTGAGCTGGTGTCGGACCACTATATGGTCTCCATATGGTGGTGTTGTAGGTTATATTGGTGTTAGTATAGTGGCAGCATACAGTAGTCCCTGATTGTAAAAGTGAGGGAACGCCTGACCCTGGGGGGATATTGTGTGTTGGCTGATGGTGGGGGATATGGATGGAGCTACTTAGCCCTGTGTCTATGATATGTTAGACAGACGTGTGAGACAGACAGATATGTGACTCCCTGGTATTGTGTACTACACAATACAATCTTTTTTGCACACTGTATTAAGTGGTAAAATGGGCGCATTTATGTCCAAGAGGCCGGTAATATTTTCATGTACAGTAGCTATAGGGTGGGCCCCCCAAGATCAACTCCCCTGTGGGCCCCAGACCCCCCAGTCCGACACTGAGTCACAGGGACTCTCAGCTTGAGATCTTGCAGGCTTTACTCACAGTATAAAAATTAAGCAGGTAACACATCTTCTACAGTTGCTCACAAGTCAACTGTTACACTTGGGGTTCACTACACATCTCTCCCAATTACAATTGCTCCTCTGGCAATTCCTTTATCTCTGTCTCCTTAGGCCTTTACTCTTGCTTCCATCAACAGCCTTCAGTGTAGCAGTCATGCCTAAGGATTGGTGTTGTCTCTTGGTACGCGCCCTATGGCTATATAGTAAGGGCTTCTCTTAGTTTCCTAGGGTGTTTTTCTGCCTTTAACCTGTTCCACTTCAACACTGGCAAGTGAGTGGGCGATCCCTTAATTGTTGGAAATTGTTCACAAAATTCTTTTAACTCGCAACTCAGAAGCAAACTAGAACTGGTTACCTAATCTGTCAGGCTCTCTTTCATCTACAGCCCCAAATTATTTGGATGCAAACCTTTCACATTCTGTAGTGCTTAAAACATTAATGGACATTTAAAAGTGCTTAGTTATACTTCGCCCCTAATTTGTGCTCCATATAGATATATACACATATGTACACCAGAGACATAACTAGAGAAGCCTGGGCCACATAACAAACTTTTGGATGGGATCCCCCTTCCCCTCGACCCTGAACATTTACCAGGACATGTAGTTACTAGATAATAAGAGGGGAAAATACCTCACCATAGATATCACCATCATGCTGCTACCATAAAAATCCCACTATACCAAGACTAAGGACACTACATAAGGACCTGATGATACTGCCAGAACACGACCACAAATTACCACCACATAGTGACTGAATAATATCCTTACACTAGTACTGAATAAAGATCTGTACACAAAGACCAATATTACCGCCATATAGTGACAGTACAGTGGTAGGTATCAGTGTACACAGGCTCTGCAGATTTACAAGTGATTTATAACTCTGTAATTACAACTCGTGACTCAAAGGTGATGTTACTCTGGTGAATCGTTGACTTTCCCTTGTGTTCTTAATTCGGTCCAGACCACCATGATGACTTCTTCCGGCCACCACTCGTCCCTACAGATTTCGACACAAATATCTTAGAATCCTCACTTTTCCAGCACCTCACTCCCTGCACCCCACCTCTATAAAAATGTCCAAGAGGTGGCAGATGGGTATAGGCCATAGCTTAGAGGTCCAGTGTCCTAGAGGAGAGGAACAGAGGATTCACCCGCTGGAGATTGTGTAACAGCTATCACCTGCATCCCTCAGAATCAGGTTACCAGGTAAGTAGACCCCATTAGATAGGTTGGTAGGCTGGTAGGCTCCAGATAGGTAGGTAGGCAGTAGATAGGCCCATAGGTGTCACTTTAGGGAGGTACGGAGGGGACTGGTCCCCCCACTTTTTTCTGGGTGGGGGACGGTCCCCCCCACTTTTTAACCACTTCAATAAAACATAATCCATATGAAAGCATAATAATATGGTAAGTGGGGAGAGCAGAGAACAGAGAAAGAAGTTAACCCTTTGCCTCCTATATTTCTGTGCATCTTGGGGGAACAGAGTAGGTAGCAGCCTCAAGTGTCAGTGCAGAGTGAGAGCAGCGCTGATTGGTAGAGCAGGAGTCATCAGGGACTGCTTCACCAATCAGAATGCTGCTAACAGTCCAGCATACTCTGTATCCGGTTGAGGTATCTTTGCCTCCCATTGTATACCACTTCCCCTATGCTCAGAGAAGAGAAGCTCTTGCCGAATGCCAACTGCACCAAACTATAGGAGACAGGTAAGGGTGCTAGACGTTGTGTGTGCATGTGAGTAGGGTATGTACTGTATATGTGTTTTGTGTATATACTGTACAGCCATGTGTCTAGCCATGTCACGTCTTATCTGCACTTACGCGTCGGGGAAAATGAAAGTGAATGGGGCCAGCTGTGCAGCATTTTAGAAGTGTGGACTGGCCAGCGCGTACTTCTAAAACACCCGGTATATAGCAGTGCGCAGAGTACGCACCGCTATACGCCATGTGAACATACCTAAAGGGTACATTCATGCAGAAGATATGAATACTGATTCCGGAGGTGGATTCAGTTTCCTGTTGATGTTCAATCCGGCAGGAAATGGATTTACATTATACCCTATGTAAAATCAGTGTCGTTGTGTAGATGACACTGATTTTACTTGAATATTTTCGGCATGTACTGTCAGCGCCTACAAACAATTCTTCGAGGTGTTTTATGCACTAACAGGACTAAAGGATAAGAGACACAAATCTGCCTTGGGCAGTCAGGGGTTGTTTGCTCATCAGAATTCTGCAAGCGGTTTGCAAGCGCCGAATTTCCAATAAGCAAACGACACGGTCAGTGCCGAAATACCGTCATGTGAACTCATCCTAAGTGCGTAGTGTGTCTGCGTTCAATATATTTATATTTACACACAAATTCCGGGGTACCTTGTCTAATGTAGTCTCTGGGGTACGGTGAACAATACAGTAATATCTGGGGTACTGATTGTAAACTAGTCTCTGGGGTACAGTGTGTAATGTAGTAATCTCTGGGGTACAACGTGTAATGTAATCTATGGATTATGGTGTATAATGTAGTACTCTCTGGGGTACAGTGTGTAATGTAATAATCTCTGGGGTAGAGTGTGTAATGTTGTAATCTCTGGGGTTTGGTGTATAATGTAATCTCTAGGGTGTAGTGTGTAATGTAGCAATCTCTGGAGTACAGTGAATAATGTACTAATCTCTGGGGTACGGTGTGTAATGTAGTAATCTCTGGGGTACAATGAGTAATGTAATCTATGGGGCACGGTATGTAATGTAATCTCTGGGGTACACAGGGCTGTATTTATAGGTCATGCTGCCCTAGGCACTAAACCTGAATACGCCCCCATTAACAATTTGCATAACCACACCCATTTAAAATTATGCCACACCCCTTTACAAAAGCCACGCCCACTATAACCCTGTAACGGCTCTAGAAGAAAGCTAATATAAGGGTTTGCTGTCACCTGGCTTTCCTAGACGTTGGCTAGCCTATTCAGCATCCAGGAGAGCTGGGAGATACCGCCACACTGTGCCTGAACATAAACCACAAAACTACAACCAATATTTCCATCATACAATGACCATAGAGTGAAAGACACCAGTGTACACAGGCTTTGCAGACTGTACATTACCTCCATAAAGTGACCATATAGTGGTAGACACCCGTGTACACAGGCTCTGCAGACTGTACATTACCTCCATACAGTGACCATATAGGGGTAGACACCAGTGTACACAGGCTCTGCAGACTGTACATTACCTCCATACAGTGACCATATAGTGGTAGACACCAGTGTACACAGGCTCTGCAGACTGTATATTACCTCCATACAGTGAACATTAGTGGTTAGACCATAAGTGTACACAGGGCTCTGCCAGACTGTTTTATTAACCTCCATGCAGTGACTCATATAGTGGTAGACTCAGTGTACACTAGGATATCTGCAGGCTGTATATTACACATTAAGTGACATATAGAGGTAGGACACAGTGTACACAGCTCTGCAGACTGTATATTACCTCATTACAGTGACCATTATTAGTGGTTAACGACACAGTGTACACAGGCTCTGCAGACTGTATATTACCTCATACTGTGCCATATAGTGGTAGACACCAGTGTTAACAAGGGCTCCACAGACTCGTTAACATTACCCCATACAGTGACCGCATATAGTGGTTAGGACCCCAAGTATCTAGGCTCTTGCAGACTGTATATTACCTCCATTACAAGTGACCATTTAGTGGTAGACACAGTGTGCACAGGCCTCTGTCCGACTGTAATTATGTCCTCCATACAGTGATCCATTATAGTGGTAGACAACCTCAGTGTACAAGACTTACAGACTGTATATTATCCTCCACACAGTGACCATATAGTGGTATTATACCAGTGTACACAGGCTCTGCAGAATGTATATTACTCTACACAGGAACACATCTGAGTGGTATATACCCAGTGTACACAGGGTCTCTGCAGACCTGTATTTTACCTCCATACAGTGACCATATAGTGGTAGACATCAGTGTTTCACAGGCTCTACTGACTTTCTAGATTACCTCCATACTGTGACCATATTGTGTTAGGTTACCAGTGTAACAGGCTCTACAGACTTTATATTCCCATATAGTGACAATCAGAGTGGTAGGACCACCAGTGTACTCATGCTCTGGCAGACTGTATATTACCTTCCATACAGTGATCATTATAGTGGTAGACACCAGCGTAACACAGGCTATGCAGACTGTATATTACCTCCATACAGTGACCATATAGTGGTAGACACCCCAGCGTACACAGGTCTGCAGACTGTTTATTACCTCCATATCAGTGATCATTTCGTGGTAGGACCCCAGTGTAGACAGGCAATGCTGACTGTATATCCTCCATACAGTGGGACACATAGTGTAGAGATCACAGTGTACACAGGCTCTCAGACTGTTATTACCTACCTTACAGTGACCATTAGTGGTAGTCACCAGTGTACACAGGCTCGCAAGACTGTATATTACTCCATACAGGGATACATACTAGTGGTAGTCACTCCAGTGAACACAGGCATTGCAGACTGTATATAACCACCATATTAGTGGTAGACACCAGCGTACACAGGCTCTGCAGTACCCTTGTATATTACCTCCATAAGTGATCCTATAGTGGTTGACACCAGTGTTACACATGGCAATGCAAGACTGTATTATTACCTCAATACTAGTGACCATATGTGGTAGTCACAGTGTTACACAAGGCTCTGCACGAATGTATATTTACCTCCATACAGAGACATATAGTGGTAGGACACAGTGTACACAGCTCTGCAGACTGTATATTATTCGCCGTAAAGTGACCATATAGTGGTAGACACCCAGTGTACGCACAGGCTCTGGCAGACTGTTTTTTATCTCCATACAGTGACCATATGAGTGGTAGACACCCAGTGTACACAGGCTCTACAGACTGTATATTACCAATACGGTGATCCATATATGATAGGACACCAGTGTACACAGGCTCTGTGCAGACTGTATATTACCTCCATACAGTGGTCATATAGAAAAACAAAAAAATAACAAAACAAAAAACAAAACACAAAAAAAACAAAAAAACCCCCCCCCCCAAAAAAAAAAAAAAAAAAAAAAAAAACACTGTAGAGACCAGTTGCACACAGGCTATGAGAGCTGTATATTACCCCAAAAAGTGACATATAGTGGTAGACCTCAGTGTACACAGGCTCTGGTGACTGTATATTACGCCATACCAGTGACCTTATATGTTAGGGTCACCAGTGTATACAGGTCTGCAGACTGTTATTTCCTCCCATACACTGTTCATTATAGTGGTAGACAACCAGTGCAACAGGACTCTGCAGACTGTATATTACCACATACATGACCATTTAGTGGTAGACTTCAGTGCCACAGGCTCTGCAGGACTGTATATTACCTCCATACAGTAACCATATAGTGGGTAGACACAGTGTTCAACAGGCTATGCAGACTGTTTATTTACCCAATACAGTGATCATATAGTGGTAGACACCAGTGTGTACAGGACTCTGCAGACTGTATTTTACTCCTTACATGTGATTATAGTGGTCGAGACCAGTGCACACAGGCTCTGAAGAACTGTATATTACCTCCCATACAGTGACCATAATAGTGTAGACCACCAATGTACCACAGGCTCTGCAGACTGTATTATTACCTCCATACTGTGGGACCATATTGTGGTAGACTCCAGTGGTACACAGGATCTGGCAGACTGTATATTACCTCCATTACTGTGACCATTTAGTGGTAGTCACCAGTGTACACTGGCTCTGCAGAATTATATTACCACCATACAGTGACCATCGATTAGTGGTAGTACACCAGTGGTGCACAGACTCTGCAGACTGTATTTCTTACCTCCATACAGTGATCATATAGTGGTAGACACTAGTGCACTCAGGCCTCTGCAAGACTGTATTTTAACCGACATTACTAGTGACCAGATTAGTGTTAGGCACACAGTGCCAACAAGGCTCCTGAAGACTGTATATTTACCCCATACAGTGAGCGTTTAGTGGTTGACACCACTGTATACAGGCTCTGCGAGGCTGTATATTACCTCACCATACATTGTCATATTGTGGTAGAACCGGTTACACAGGGCTCTGCAAGAACTGTATATTACCTCCAATACAGTGACCATATAGTGGTAGACAATTGTAACAGGCTCTACAACTTTTATTAACCCTCATACAGTGCCCAATTAGGGGAGGTACCATGTCACAGGCCCTCAGACTTTTATTACCTCCTACAGTGACCATATAGTGGTTTGGTCCCCAGTGACAAAAAGCTCTACGGGGACTTTTATTTCCCCCCCCCATACAGGGCCTATAGTGGTAGGTACCCGTGTACACAGGTTTGCAATGTATATTCCCCCTCCATACAGTGATCATATAGTGTTAGGTCCTAGTTGTATGCAGATGTTCTGCAGAAATTAGTGATTACACTATTTTTACTTTCATTGACTCAAAAGGGAACGTTCTCGGGGGATTTTTCTTTTCCCCCCTTCTTTTCTCCCCATAGCCCCGCATATACTTCTCCCCCCCCACAAACCATCTCTGCAAAATTTACCACAAAACATTTTAGACTCCTCCCTTTTTTCCAGAAATATATATCTTTACCAGGGGGGAATTGATAAAAAAAGCCAGGTGTCTGTGTGGGGATGGGGAGTCACCCTTCTTTCCTGTATAGGGCCTCATTTGAATTTATAGCCCCCCCTCAAAAGGTGGATATATTTCTCCCTCAATAGATAGGTAAAAAGGTTATATGTTAGCCAGTAGGTAGATATATAGATAATAGGGCCCCCAGAAAATATAGGTAGGTAATAGGGCCCCCCCAGATAGCTGAAGATAAAAGGGTCTTAGAAACTGAAGATAATAGGGTTCCCAGTAAAAAGTGGGAAAGGTAATGGGCCCCCCAGATATAGCTGGCGGGTAATATGTCCACAGAAATTTGGCAGGTGATAGGCCCCCAGTTACAGCAAAAGGAAATGGGCCCCCCCAGTATAGCTTTACAAGTAATATGGCCCCCAGTATATAGCTACGCAGTTGATATGGCCCCCAGTATATAGCTAGGCAGGTAATATCGCCCCCAGTATCTAGCTAGGCGGGTAAATATGGCCCCCTTTAAAAAGCTTTGCAAGTTTTTGACCCCCCAGTATACAGTAGGCAGGTAATATGGCCCCGGTTATATAGCCAGGCGGTAATATGGCCCCCATAATATCCAGGAGGTAATATGATCCACTTATAGCTGGGCAGGAAAAATCCCCCCAGAGGAAACGCATGCAAGTAAATGGCCCCTTTTTATATAGCTAGGCAGGTAATTGGCCCCCAGTATATCCCAGACGGAAAATATGGCCCCAAAATTTTAGTCAGCAGGTAAAGATCCTAGTTTTATAGCAGGCAGGTAATTGGCCCCCGGGTTTAAAGCTAGGGGTAATAGGCCCCAGTTATAGTAGGGGGTAATATGGCCCCTTTATTACTGGCAGGTAAAATGGACCCCAGCATTAACCAGCGGTAATATGGCCCCTGATATACACCAAAGCAGGTAATATGGCCCCGTATATAGCTAGGAGGTAATAGGCCCCCAGTAAAAGCTAGGAGGTAATAGGGCCCCCCAGTAAATAGTAGGCAGGTATATGGCCCCATTTAATAACGCAAAAACCCAGGTAAATGGCCCCCATTTTATAGCTAGGCATGTATTATGGCCCCCAGTATATAGACAGGCAGGTAATATGGCCCCCAGAATATAGCCATGCAGATAAAATGGCCCCCAGTATATAGGCAGGTTATATGGCCCACAGTATACAGCCAGGCAGGTAATATGACCCCAGTATATAGGCAGGCAGGAAATATGGCCCCCAGTATAAAGATAGGAAGGTAATATGGCCCCAGTATAACCCGGCGGGTAACGGGCCCCCATATAAGCCAGGCAGGAAATATGGCCCCCAGTAATACCGGCAGGAATAGGGCCCCCCGTAACGTTGGCAGGTGATATGGCCCCCAGTATATAGCTAGGCAGGTAATATAGCCCCAGTATACAGACAGGCAGGTAATAGGGTGCCCAGTATATAGTTGGGAAAGTAATATGGCCCCCCAGTATACAGTTGGCAGGTGATATGACCCCCAGTATATAGCCAAGCAGGTAATATGGCCCCCATATATATTGGGCAATATACCCCCCAAGTATATAGCTGGGCAGGTGACCCCCCCCCTATATAGTAGGAAGTGTATCCCCCCAATTTATGCTGGGGCGGGTGATCGGCCCCCATACTAGCTAGCCGGAAATAGGGCCCCCCATATACAGCTAGCCAGGTAATATCCCCACTTATAAGCTAGAAAGGTAATAGCCACCCCCCTATATAGAAAAGGGGTTAATAGGGCCCCCTGTATATAGTAGAAAGGTATATTGGCCCCATATATACCAGGCAGGTAACATGACCCAAGTATATAGCAGGCAGGAAATATGGCCCAGTAATAGCCAATGGTAATAGGCCCCCAGTATATAATGGGCAGGTAAAAGGGCCCCCTAATTTACCAGGCAGGTAACATGCCCCAAAATTTTAAAAATTAGGCAGGAAATTGGCCCCCATATATAGCCAGGAAAAGTAATATCCCCCCATTTAATAACTGGCAGGAAATGGGGCCCCAGTATATACCCGGGCAGGTAATAGGCCCCCCGTATATAGCAGGCAGGTAATAGGGCCCCCGTTTTATAGCTTGGCGGGTGATATGCCCCCAAGTATTATCAAGGTAGGGATTGGCCCCAGTATATAGCCAGGAGGTAATATGGTTCCATTATAGCTAGGCATGTAATGGTCTGGTAAAAGTAGGCAGGTAATATGCCCCCAGTTTAGCTGGGCATGTAACATGGCCCCCCGTATATAGCCGGCATGAATTTTGCCCCGTTTTTTTAGAGGTAATAGGGCCCCGTTACGCCAGGCAGGAAAATGGCCCCCAGTATATAGCTAGGCAGGTAATATGGCCCCCAGTATATAGCTAGGTAGGTGATATGGCCCCCAGTATATAGCTAGGCATGTAATATGCCCCCCAGTATATAGCTAGGCAGGGGATATGGCCCCCAATATATAGCTAGGCAGGTAATATGGACCCCATTTTTAAGAGGAGGAATATGGCCCCCCATATAAGTAGGGAGGAAATAGGGCCCCAGTATATAGCTAGGCAGGTAATATGGCCCCCATTAAAAAATAGGGGGTTAATTTTTTGGGTCCCCAGTATATAGCTAGTAGGAGGTAATAGGGCCCCCCAGTGTATAGCTAGGCAGGAAATTTGGCCCCCAGTATACAGCTGGCAAAGGTAAGATGGCCCCCAAATATAACCCATTTTGGTAATTTGGCCCCCGTTATAAGGCGGGTTTTAATATGGTCCCGATACAGTAGGAGGAAATAGGGTTTCCCCATATATAGCTGGGCGGGTAAGAGGCCCCCGGGTATATAGCGTTGGGTTAATTTGGGCCCCCCCAGATATAGGGTGGCAGGTAATATGGCCCATATTACCAGGCAGGTAACATGGCCCCTAGTATACAGGAAGGCAGGTCATCTGGCACATAAGTATATAGCCAGACATGTAGTATGGCCCCCAGTTTATGGCTAGAGGTAATATAGCCCCAGTATACAGACAGGCAGGTAATATGGCCCCCAGTATATAGTTGGGAAAGTAATATGGCCCCCAGTATATAGCTAGGCAGGTAATATGGACACCAGTATATAGCCAGGCAGGTAATATGGCCCCCAGTATATGGGCCGACGCAAATATGCTAAAATATTACAGACAGGCAACATGGATCCGGGATTAGTTAGGAAGGGGAAAAAAAGGGCCCCCCCAATTAACCCAAAGCGGTAATATGCCCCCCAGACTACAGCTAGGCAGGTAATATGGCCCCCAGTATAACGATAGATAGGTAATATAGTCCCCATTATATTGCCAGGCAGGTAACATGACCCCAAGTATATAGCTAGGCAGATAATATGGCCCCCAGTATACAGCCAGGCAGGTAATATGGACTCCAGTATGCGCTTGAAGGAATGGGCCCCGTAATGCTTCAGGTACACGGGGCCACAGTATATGCCAAATTTTAGGGGCCCCCATACAGAGCCAGGCGGGTAATATGGCCCCATTAAAAATAGATAGAAGGAAATAGGCCCCAGTATAAGCTGGCAGTAAAAAGGCCCCCCGTATATACCGGGTAGGGTAATTGGCCCCAGTACAGGCCGGCGGGTAATAGGGCCCCCATATAGATAGGCAGGAAAATGGGGGCCCCCAGTATATACTGGGCAGGTAATATCCCCCAGTATACAGAAGGCGGTAATATGGCCCCCAGTATATAGTAGGAGGTTTTTTTTCCGTAAAAAGCCAGGCAGGTAAAATGGCCCCATATACAGCTTGGCGGGAAGTATGGCCCCCAGTAATACTAGGCAGGTAATATAGCCCCAAAAATATAGCGGGCACTAATAGGGCCCCCTTGTATACGCAGCGGGTAATGGGGCCCCCAGTATCTAGTAGGCAGGTAATAGGCCCCAGTATAAGTTTGGCAGGAATATGGCCCCCAGTATATAGCTGGGCAGGTAACATGGCCTCCGTACAACCGGCAGGTAAATGGCCTCGTATACGCTTGGCAGGTAGTAGGGCCCCATATATAGCTAGGCAGGAAATATACCCCCCTAAATATAGCGGGGCGCTAATATGGCCCTAGTATACGAAGGGGGAAAATGGGTCCCCAGTTAAATAGGCAGGTACACGGCCCACAGTATATAGCAGGTGGGTAATATGGCCCCTACAGACCCAGGAGGTAATAGGGCCCCAGAATTAGATAGAAGGTAATATGGCCCCCAGTATATAGCCAGGTAGGTAATAGGCCCCCCCAGTACGACCAGGCAGGTAAATGGCCCCCCATATAGAGTCAGGCAGGTAATATGGCCCCAGTATAAGCTAGGGGTAAAGGGCCCCCAGTTTACAGTAGGCGGGAAATAGGCCCCCAGTAATAGAGGAGGTAACAGGCCTCCATAATAGCATAGTTCCCAAACTTTCGAAAATAAAAAAAGAGGAAAATTTAAGTGGGCGGCGGGGTAGCGCGCTGCGGCAAAAATTTGCTGGAAAACCCCCATCTTTTTGGAAAGCCCGCCCCTTCAAAAAAGCCAAACCCCACTCCACCTAATGATAACGGCTTTGGAAGAAAGCCATGTAGATCCCCTTAAAACCAGGTAGTGCCCCCAAAACAGGTAGTCCCCCTTACGGGCCCGGGTAGTCCCCCTTGTAGCCAAGTAGTTTGCCCCCTCTGTACCGGTAGAGCCCAAATTTTAGCCAGGTAGATGCCCCCCTTTTTTTGCCAGGTAGGTGCCCCCATTGTTAGCCGGGTAGGTGCCCCCCATCTTTTTTTGCCAGGTAGGTGCCCCCATCTGTTTCCAGGTAGGTCCCCCCCACTGTTTGCCAGGTAGTCCCCCCTTTTTTGCCGGTAGTCCCCCCATTGTTTGCCAGGTAGATGTCCCTTGTTCCCAGGTAAATGTCCCCTTTTTGCCAGGTAGTGCCCCCATCTTTTTTGCAGGTTGTTTGGGCCCCCCTTGTTGCCAGGTGGGTGCCCCCTCTGTTAGCCGGGTAGTGCCCCCTTGTTACCCAGGTATGCCCCCATCTGTTAGCCGGTAGTGCCCCCCCATTTCCCCTTTGTTCCAGGTAGTGCCCCCTCTGTTGCCAGGTAGTGCCCCTCTTTTTGCCGGGGTAGGGGGCCATTTTTCCCCCTTGTTGCCAGGTAGTTGCCCCAATTTTTTTTTTGGCCAGGTTTTAGTTCCCCTCTGTTGCCGGTAGGCCCCTTTTGCCGGGAAAATGCCCCCTCTTTTGCCAGGTAGTTTGCCCCCTCTGTTGCCAGGAGTGCCCCTTGTTCCCAGGTGTCCCCCCTTTTTCCCAGGTAGATGCCCCCTTCCCCCCCTTCCCCTTGTTGCCGGGTAGATTTCCCTCTTTCCCAGGTTTTGCCCCCCTGTTGCCGGGTAGATGTCCCTCTGTTCCCAGTAGTGCCCCCTTTTGCCAGGTAGATGTCCCCTCTGTTCCCCAGGTAGTCCCCCTCTTTTTCCCAGGTAGTTTCCCCTCTTTCCCAGGTAGGCCCCCTCTGTTCCCGGGCGAGCCCCCCATATAGCTAATAAAAAAAAAAATAATAAAATCCACCTTACCTCACCAGGCCCGCAGCCGGGCCCTCCGGACGATTCCTAGCGGGACAGGGGGGGTGAGAGCAGCCGCGGTCACCCCCTGCGCCCGCGGTCACTTCCCCTGCGCCGCTGACCTGTAGTACGGCCACACCCCCGGCGCCGGACAAACAGGGGAGGAGGGGGATCCCTCCTGCCCTTTCCCCGCACGCGAGCTCCGGGGGGGAGAGGACGCTTTCGGGGCCCCTTCACCCGCTGAGGAGCGGCCCCGGCGGCGCCAGAGTAGCGCACTAGCGCTACTTGTCGCCCCCCGCGGGGGCCATTAAAAAGCCCCCCCCCGCCCCCCTTGGGGGCGGGAGGAATGCCAACTCCCCCGGGGAGGGCGGGGGGGGACCCCAAAAAAGCTGGACCCCCCCCCGCCAAAAAAAGGGAGGTTGGCATTATGGGATATAGCTAGGAGGGAATATGGCCCCCCCGTATAAATAAAAGGTAATAGGGCACCCAGTATATAGCCATGCAGGTAATATGTCCTCCAGGATATAGTAAGGCAGGTAATATGTCCCCCAGTATATAGCTTGACAGGTAAAATGTCCTCCAGTATATAGCTTGACAGGTAATATGGCCCCAATATATAGCCAGGCAGGCAATATAGCATCCAGGATATAGTAAGGCAGGTACTATGTCCCCCAGTATATTCTTGACAGGGGCGTATGGCCCCGTAAAATAGATAGACAGGAATAGGACCCCAATATTAGCAGGAGGTAATAGGGCCCCCAGAATAGCCAGGCAGGTAATATTGCCCCCCCTATATACTTGGCAGTAATTGGCCCACATATCAGCCAGGCAGGTAATTTGGCCCCCAGTATATAGCCAGGCAGGTAATATGGTCCCCAGTATATAGTCAGGCAGGTAATATGGCCCCCAGTATATAGTCAGGCAGGCAATATGGCCCCCAATAAACAGCCAGGTAGGTAATAGAGCTCTCAGTGTATAGCCAGGCAGGTAATATTGCCCCAGTATATAGATAGATAGGTAATAGGGTTCCCAGTATATAGCCAGGCAGGTAATAGGTCCCCAGTATATAGCTAGGAAGGTAATAGGACCCCCAGTATATAGACAGGCAGGTAATATGGCCCCCAGTATAAAGCTAGGCAGGTAATATGGCCCCCAGTATATAGCTATCCAGGTTAAAATTCCCCCAGAATATAGCACCAGGGGAATAACACCCCCCCGTATATAGCTGGCAGGTAATTCCCCCAGTATCAGTGGCGGTAATTGGCCCAGATAAGCTGGAGGAAAATGGCCCAAATAAACTAGGGAGGTAATGGCCCCATATATAGCCAGGCAGGTAATATGGTCCCCAGTATATAGCCAGGCAGATAATATGGCCCCCAGTATATAGCCAGGCAGATAATATGGTCCCCAGTATACAGCTAGGCAGGTAATATGGCCCCAGTATATGCCCGGGAGTATATGGTCCCCAGTAATACCAGCAGATAATATGGCCCCCATTTGCTAGGCAGGTAATATGGGCCCCAGTATATAGCTGGAAGGTAATAGGACCCCCAGTATTAGACAGCAGGAAAATGGCCCAGTATATAGCAGGCAAGTAATATGGCCCCCAGATTAGTATCCAGGTTAAAATTTGCCCCCAGAATTAGCTAGCCAGGTAAAATAACACCCCCCCCAAAAAGCAGGCAGGTAATATCGCCCCCAGTATCTAAGCTAGGCAGGTAATAATGCCCCATTAATACAGCTAGCATGTAAAATAGTCCTCCAGTATAGAGTCAGCAGTAATATGGCCCCCAAGTAAATATCTAGGGACAGTGTCCGACTGGGGGGTCCTGGGGCCCCACAGGGGATTGATCTAGGGGCCCAGCCTACCTGTACATAATATATTCCAGCCTCTCGGACATAAAACGAGCCCATTATTACCACATAATCCAGTGTGTCATTACAGAACTGAATGGTGCTAGTTACAATAGCATAGAGAGTCACATATCTTGTATCTCGACACATCAAAGACACAGGCTAATTAGCTCTATCCATATCGCCCTCCACATTTCCCTTTTCACTTACACCTCACCAACTTCTCTAACATTAAACACCAGCAAGAAGAAAGTGTAACTCCTATCAGCAGGTCAATCAGGGACACAAGTAACAGCTGGCATTATAACCTTACCGAAATAAACCTACAACACCGCCATATAGAGACCCACATAGAGGGTCAGACACCAGCTCAGGGTATAACCTACAACAACCGCCATATAGAGACCAATAGATGGTCAAACACCAGCTCAGGTATCACCTATACCTACAACACCACCACATAGATGTCAGACACCAGCTCAGGAATACCTACAACACCGCCCCCCCCCATATAGAAACCCACATAAGGATCAGACACCATGCTCAGGTATAACCTACAACACCACCATAATAGAACCCACATAGAGGTCATACAACCAGCCTCAGTATAACCTACAACACCGCCATAAGAGACCCACATAGAGGTCAGAGACCCGACTACAGGTATATAACCCTACAACACTGCCATATAGGACTCACATGAGGTCAGACACCAGCTCAGGTATAACCTACAACACCACCATATGGAGACCAACATCTAGAGGTCAGACAGCCAGCACCTGTATAACTACAACTCTGCCGATTATAAGACCTACATAGAGATCAGTAAAGCAAGCTCTCAGTATAACCAACAACATTATCGCCATACATATAGACCGACATAGAGGTCAGACAGAACCAGCTCAGATAGTAACCTAGCAACACCGCCCATAGAGACCTCATAGAGGACAGACACCACTCATGTATAACTACAACACCCCCATATCGAGACCACATAGAGGTCAGAGACAGCTCAGGTATACAACAACACTGCCCATATAGAGAGACCACATAGAGTCAGACACACCGAGCTGCAGGTATAACCTACAAACACCACCATAATGGAGACCACATAAGAGGTCAGACAACATCGTCAGTATAACCTACACCACTGCCATATAGAGACACAAAGGATCATACCAGCACTCCGGAATAACCACAACACCACCATATAGAGACCACAAAGAGGTCAGACACCAGCTCAGGTATAAATCGTACACCACCACCATATAGAGGTCCAACAACAGCACAGGTAAAACCACAACCCCTGCCATAAAATACCAAATAGAAGAGTTCAGACAACAGCTCAGGTATACCCTACAACACCACCATATAGAGACCACATAGAGGTCAGACACCAGCTCAGGTATAACCTACACCACCATCATATAGTGGTCCAACACCAACTCAGGTATAGCCTACAACACTGCCATATAGAGACCACATAGAGGTCAGACACCATCATCAGTGATATACCTACAACACCACCAATAATAGAGACCACAGTAGAGGTCAGCACACCACTCTGGTATAACCAACAACACCGCCATATAGAGAACACAATAGCGGTCATACACACCAGCTCCAGGAATAACCGACATACAACACCATATAGAGACACATAGAGGTCAGACACTCAGCTCATGTATAACCTACACTAGCACCAACCATCTAAGCCAACCCCAGCTCAGGTAAAACCCTACAACAATGCCATATATGAGGACCAACATAGAGGTCAGACACAGCTCAGGTATACAAACCTACAACACCACCATATAGAGACCACAAAGAGTTCAACACCAGCTCAGTATAACCTGACAACACCGCCAAATAGAGACCACAATAGAGGTCAGACACCTAGCTCAGTAAAACCTACATCATCGCCACAATTAGAGACCGAAAAGATGTCCAGACACCAGCCAGGTAAAACCTCACAACACCACCATAAAAATTTAGAGACCATACATAGAAGGTGTCAGACACCATCTCAGAGTTATACACCAACACACCACCATATAGAGACCACAAAGGTACAGACACCAGCTCAGGTAATAACCTACAACACACCATATAAGAGCTACCACATAGAGGTCAGGGTTACACAGCTCAGGTATAACCCACAACACCCCATATAGAGACCAAATAGAGGTTAGACACCAGCTCAGTGTATAACCACAACACGTCATATAGAGACTGCAATAGAGGTCAGACACCAGCTCCAGGTATAACCTACAACACCTCCATTCATAGAGACAACATATGATGTCCGAACACCAGCTCAGTATAGACCTACAACACCGCCATAAGAGACCGACCACTAGAGATCAGACTACCAACTCGGTATAACCTACAGGGATCACCTGCCATATAAGAGACCCAGAGAGGTCAGTACACTCAGCTCAGTCGTATAACCTACAGCATCGCCACATAGAGACCCACATAGTGGTCAGTACACCACTTCAGGTATAACTACCAACAACACCACCCATAAACTGAGACACAAACGAGGTCAGAACACCAGCTCAGGTTATAACATACAAACACCATCCCACCATAATAGATACCACATAGAGGTCAGACACCAGCTCAGGTATAACCAACAAAACCCGCCATATAGAGACCACATAGTAGGTCAGACACCACTCAGGTAAAAAACCTTACAACAACCCCGCCATTATAGAGAACTGCAGAGAGGTCAGACAACCAGCACATGTATAACCACAACACCACATATAGAGACCAACATAGAGGTCAGACACCCGCTCAGGTATACCCTACAACACCGCCATATAGAAGAACAGCAAAGTGGTTCAGATCACCATCACAGGTATACACCTACACACCGACCATATAGAGACCAACAGAGAGGTCAGAACACCAAGCTACAGGTATAACCTTACAACACCTACCATAATAAGAACCACATAGAGGTCAGAACACCATGCTCAGGTAGAAACCCTACAACACCACATATAAGAGTAACCACATAGACTGGTCCAGACACCAGCACATGTATAACCTACAACACCACCATATAGAGCACCACATAGAGTGTCCAGACACAAGCTCAGGTATAACCTACAACCCTGCAATATAGAGACCACATAGAGGTCAGAACACCAGCTTAGGTATCAACATACAAACACTGCCATATAAGGACCACATAGAGGTCAACACACCAGCTCAGGAACATACCAACAACACCACCATATAGAGACCACATAGAGGTCAGGACACAGCAGCTCAGTATAACCAAAAAGCATCGCCACATACAGACCACATAGAGTCAGACAACCCGCTCAGGTATACACCTACAACACCCACCATATTAGTAGTCTCCAAACCTAGTGGTCAGACACCAGCTCAGGTATAAACGTTACAACACCACCATATAGAGACCACATAGGGTCAGTACACCAGCTCAGGTATCACTCTTACAGCATCGCCCACATATAGACCACATAGAGGTCAGACACCAGCTCAGGTATAACCTACAAACACCACAAATAGAGACCACATAAGGTCAGCCACCAACTCAGGTATAACCTACAACACCACCAATATAGAGACCACATAGAGGTCAGACACCAGCTCAGGTATAACCACAACACCACCATAATAGATACCACCATATAGGTCAGATACACCAGCTCAGGTATAGCCAACAACACACCATATAGAGACCCACATAGAGTTCAACACCACTCAGGTATCAACCTACAAACCTCCATAGACCACAATAAGGTCAGACACCAGCTCAGGATAAACCAACAACACCGCCATATGAACCAACATGAGTCAGACACCGACACATGTATAACCAACAACACCACCAATAAACCCCATACGAGGTCAGACAACCATCTCCGGTAAAAACCTACAACACCACCGATAATAGAGACCACAATAACAGGTCAAGACACCACGCAGTACTAACCTACAACCCCAGCCATATAGAGACCACATAAGGACAGACAACCAGCTCTGGATATAACCTACAACACCTCCAAATAGAGACCCAACCGCCCAAGAGGTCAGTCACCAGCTATGGTATAACCTACAACACTGCCATATAGAGACCACATAGAGGTCAGGACATCACCCGCACAGTAACACCTACAACCCCACCATAAGAGTACCACAAAGAGGTCGCACAAACCAGCTTCAGGGATAACCTACCACACCTACCATATCGATACCGACAAAAGAGTACATACACCAGCACAGTATTCCTACAACAACCACCATAAAGAGACCACATAGAGGACACAGACCACCCAGCTCAGGTATAACCTACAAACAACCGCCATATAAGAAACCAACATGAGGTCAGACACCAGCTCGGTATGAACCTACAAAACCGTCATATAGATACTTGCTAAGGTTCAGACACCAGCTCAGTATACCACAACACCTCCATATATAGACCAACATTAGAGTGTCAGACACCAGCTTCATGTATAAACCTACAACAAACACCGCCAATAGAGACCACATAGAGGTCAACACCAGCACAAGGTATAACCTACAACACACACCCATAATCGAGACCACTAGAGGTCAATACACCATCTCAGGTATACACCTACAACACAGCCATATAGAGACCACATATAGATTCAACAGCAGCTCAGTATAAACCTACCAACATCGTCCATAATAGAACCGACATAGAGAGGCAGACACCAGCTCATGTATAAATCTACACCACCACTCAAATAGAGGTCCACACCAGCTCGGTGATATAACCTACAACACTGCCATATAGAGACCACATAGAGGTCATTACACCAGCTCAGGTTAACCTACAACACCACCAAATAGAGAACCACATAGAGGTTCAGACACCAGCTCAGGTATAACCTACACACCACATATGTGGTCCCACACCCAACTCAGGTATAGCCTGACCACACTGCAAGATAGAGACCACATAGATTCAGACACCAGCTCAAGGTCTAACCTACACCACCACCATATAAGACCTCACATAGAGTGTCAAGACACCAGCTCAAAAATCTACACCACCACCATATAGAGTCCAACACCGAGCTCAGGTATAACCTACAACAACTGCCATTATAGAGACCACATAGAGTTCAACACCAGCACAGGTATAACCTACAACACTCACCAAAATAGAGAGACCATATAGTCAGACAACACCCGCTCAGTATAACAATACCTACACCACCCCATATATGGTCCAAAACACCACACAGGTATAACCTACAACACTGCATATAGAGACCACAAAGAGTGTTACAGACATCCAGCTCATTATAACCTAACAACACCGCACCATATAAGACCACAAAGAGGTCAGACACCAGCTCAGGTAAAACCTACAACACCCGCCAAAATAGAGACCGACATAGAGTGTCAGACACAGCTCACTATAACCTACAGCCATCGCCACATAGAGACCACAAAAGAGTCAACACCACATCAGGTATAACCTACAACACCGACCATAATGAAGACCACATAAAGGCAGACCACCAGCTCAGTATAACCTACAACACCACCCAATAAAAGACCACATAGAGTCAGACACCAGCTCAGGTATAACACTACAACATCCACCATAAAGAGACCAACATAAGGGTCATACACCAGCTCAGGTATAACCTAACAAACACCACCATATAGCTACCACAAAGAGGGCTCAGAAACCACCAGCTCAGGTTATAACCTACACACCACCATATAGAGCATCCACAAAGAGAGTTCAGCCACCATCTCAAGGAAATAACCTACACATCGCCACAATAAGAGACCACAAAGGTCAGCAACAACCAGCACCAGTTTATAACCTACAACACCACCAAATAGAGACCACAAAGAGGTACAGACACCCAACTCAGTATAAACCTACAACACCACCATATAGAGACCACATAGAGGGTCAGACACCAGCCAGTATAACCTACAACACCACCATATATAGACCACATAGAGGACAGACACTAGCACAGTATAGCCTACAACAACACAGCCATATAGAGACCACATAGAGGTCAGACACCAGCTCAGTATACAAACCTACAGACACCTCCATACAGACCACATAAGAGTCCAGACACAGCTCAGGTATAACTCTACAACACCGCATAAGAGACCTACAAAGAGGTCAGACACCAGCTCAGTATAACCAACAACACCAAACCATATAAAGACCACATATATGTCAGACACCAGCTCATGTATAACCTACCACACCAACCAAAGAGACCACATACAGTGCAGTCACACCACTTCAGTCGTATATCCCTACAAACACCACCAAATAGAGACCCACATAGAGGTTCAGACACCAACTCAGTAATAACCACAACACCTCCATATAGAGACACATAGAGGTCAGTACACCAGCTCAGTAATAACCTACAACACTGCCATATAGAGACCACATAGAGGTCAGACACCAGCTCCAGAGTATAACCTACTACTACAACACCACCTAATATAGAAGCACCACATAAAGATGACAAGACACCAGCTTCAGGTATAACCTAACAACACCTACCAAAAAGATGACCACAGAGGGTCAGGACAACCACACAGGTATAACCTAACAACCCACCATATAGAGACACATAGATGTCATAGACACCAGCTCAGGTATAACCTACAACCGCCATATAGAGACCACATAGAGTCAACACCATCTCAGGTATAACCTACAACACTCGTCATCAAGAAGACCCATAGCATAGAGGTCAGACACCAGACTCAGGTATAACAAGCAACACCACCATATAGATGAACCCAACGCATAGAGGTTCAGAACACAGCTCAGGTATAACCTACAACACCGCCATAGAGAACCACATAGAGGTCAGACCCCAGCTCAGTAATAAACCTACAACACCACCATAAAGATACCACATAGAGGTCAACACGCAGCTCAGGTATAACCTACAACTCCACCCTATAGAGACCACATAGCGAGACATACACCAGCTCAGTGTTATAACACTACATCACGCCTAAAATATAGACCACATAGAGGTCAGACAACAGCTCTGAAAAACCCTACCACACTGCCAATAGAGACTCGCATATAGGTCAGACAACCAGCTCAGGTATACCTATTCAACACCACCATATAGAGACCACATAGAGGACAGACACCATCTCAGGTAAACCTACAACACCGCCATAATAAAGACGCATAGAGGTCAGACACCAGCTCAGGTATAGTCACAACACCACCATATAAGAACCACATAGAGTCAGACACCAGCTCAGGTATAACCTACAACACCGCCATAAAGAGACCACATAGTGGCAGACAACCATCTCAGGTATAAACTACCACACCTCCATATAGAGACCACATAGAGATCAGTCACCCATCTCAGGTATAACCTACAACACTGCTATATATAGAGACCACAAATAGGGACAAGACACCAGCTTAGGATAACCTACAACACCACCATATAGAGACCACAAAGTAGGTCAGACAACCAGCTCCAGATATAACCTACAAACCCCACCATATAAGAACCACATAGAATGTTCAGACATGCAACCAGCTTAGGTATACACCTACAACACCGCCACATAGAGAACCACATAGAGGTCAGCACAAACCAGCTCAGGTATAACCTACCAACCCACCTTATAGAGACCACATAAGTCAGACACCAGCTCAGGTATAACCCTACAACACCGAGCCATAAAATAGACCTTACATAGTTGTCATACACCAGCTCACAGGTTTACACCCTACAACACCACCATCAAAGAGAACCACATGGATATGAGGTTCAGACACCAGCCATGTATAAACCTACAACACCTCCAAAAATAGAGACCACATAGTGGTCAGCACCTCCACAGGTATAACCAACAACACCGCCATAAATAAGACCCACATAGATGACATACACCATCTCAGATATAACATAACAACACCACCATATAGAGACCACAAAGAGGTCAGACACCAGCACAGGTATAACCAACAACACCGCCATATAGAATGGGACCACATAGAGTCAAGACACCACTCCCGGCGTATAACCCTGCAACAACAACCGCAATATAGATCTGCCACATAGAGGTCAGACACCCAGCTCATTATAACTACAACACGCCATATAGAGACCACATAGAGGTCATATCACCCACTCAGGTCACATCACATTTTACCAGTGAATACAGCGATTAGATCCAATATAGAATGAAAATAACTACCTGAAATCAGGTACTTCACCGGAGATGACTACACTGTATGATGTTTTGTTCTCACTGATCTCTTATGATTCGTTCTAATCTCTTTTCCTTCTGCTATCCGATCCACACCGCCAGATGACTTGTCTTGATCACAACTCATCCCTGCAGAAATACACACTAATGTCGTAGAATCCTTAATTTTCCAGCACCACCTTTATCTAAACTCCCACCTCTTTACAAATCTTCCCAGTAGTGTGGAGAGCGGGTTACAAGCCAGTAAACAAAAGAGTCCTTGGTATCCTAATAGGTGGTTGGAGGGTGGGGAGAGGACTAACCCCCACCCCCGTAATATGCTACAACTATGGGCTGCTGCCCCGCCTCAATGTTAATATTACCAAGTAGGAAGACCAAGACCCTAGGAGTAGTATTACAAATAGTGCAAGGCCCCAAGTCTGTAGGTTAAGTGAGTTTCTCCCATTTAGGATAATGCTCATAGGTCGTTAGGGTCCCCTTTATAATAGGCTGCAAGGTAGTATAACAGGCAGTTAGGCTTCCCATGAAGTAAGGTATACCAGGCAGTTCAAGGCCCTCTTTTAGGTAGTTCGCAGGCATATTAGTGGGGTCTCCTTATAGGTAGTATATCAGATAGTTAGGGGCCTCCTTCAGCTAGTGTGCGGAAGTCATGAGCCCCCCCCCCCCCACTGGCTATTGTGAAGGTATCAGGACCCCCATTTAGTATTTAGTAGCCAGGGCCCTCATTGTATTCAGTGCCCCCCGTAGGTAGTCAAGAAAGGCGTTCCCGGTAAGTAGTCAGGGCCCCCCTTGGTAGTCATGGCCTCACATGTATGTATCCTTGCCCCCTCATTAGGTAGATCAGGGCCACCCCTGTGGTAGTCAGGGGCCCCACTTGTAGCCAGGGCCCCCATTAGGTAGCCAGGCCACCCCTTTGTATTCAGTAGCCACCCTTTTAGTTAAGCCAAGGGTCCCCCTTTGTAGCCAGGTCCGCCTTTGTAGTCAGGCCCCCTGTAGGAGCCAGGGACCCCTTGTATCAGGGACCCCTTGTATCAGGGCCCCTTTTGTAAACAGTGCCCACTTTTATGCCATGTCCCTCTTTGTAGCCTTAGGCCCCCTTGTAGCCAGCCCCACCCTGTAGCCATCCCCCCCCCTTGTAAGCCAGGCCCCCTTGTAGCTAGGGCCCCTTTTAGGTAGCCAGGTCCCCCCCTTGTAGTCCAGGGCCCCCCCTGTAGCCAGGGCCCCCACCTTTGTAGCCAGGGCGCCCCCTTTAGGTAGCCAGGGTCCTCCCATGTAAGTCAGGGGCCCCCCTGTATGGTTAGTCAAGTGCCCACCCTGTAGTATGTCAGGGTCCCCCTATAGGTCGCCAGGGACCCCTTGTAGTCAGGGCCTCCTTTTGCAGTCAGTGCCCCGTTTTTCAGCCATGGCCCCTTTTTGTAGCCGAGGGTGCCCCCCTTGTATCCAGTGACCCCCCATTTGTACCAGGGACTCCCCTTTGTAGCCAGACCCCTTTTTAGGTAGCCCATGGCCCCTCACATAGATAGATCATATGGGCCCCCTGTATTTAGCCAGGACCCCCAAGGTAGCTCAGTGACCCCTTGAGTAGTAGGGGCCACCCCTTAGCCAGGGAGGACCCCCTGATAGTCAGAGTCCCCTCCTTGTACCAGGGACGCACCCAGTATGTCAGTAGCCCCCCTTGTAGCCAGGGTACCCCCCTCAGTAGTCAGGACCCCCCTCTGTAGCCAGGACCCTCTGTAGTCAGGACCCCCCTCAGTAGCCAGGGACCCCCTGAGATCAAGCCCCCCCTACTGTAGTCAGGGCCCCCCTGAGTCAGGCCCCCCCCTTGTGGGGTTGTAGCCAGGGCCCCCCCCCTATGTAGTCAGGGCCCCCCTGTAGTCCAGGGCCTCCCCTTTGGTAGCCAGGGCCCCCCCCTTGTAAGTCAGGGACCCCCTGTAGACAGGGCCCCCCCCCCCTTGTAGCCAGATGCCCCCCCTTGTAGTCAGGGACACCCCCATGTAGACCAGGCCCCCCCACCCTATGTAGACGGGCCACCCCCTTGTACCAGGGCCCCCCTTGTAGTCAGGACCCCTTTTATACAGGGGGCCCCCCCAGAACGACTATGTATGCCAGGCCCCCCCCCCTTGTAGTCAGGGCCCCCCGTTATAGTCATGGCCCCCCTTGTAGCCAGTTAAAAACAAAACAAAAAACAACAACACATGCCACTTAACCTTGGCTCGGTGCTCCGGCTCCTGCCCTGCTCTGAGCTGCCGCCGGCTCCGTACAGCCGCCCTGCATAGGCTGACGCGGTGAAGGACGTCAGTCACCCGCGCCACCTTGACGTCAGCAGTAAGGTGCCGGCGCCCGGCAGGCTAGAAAAAGGGCCCCCCCCCCCCCCCCCGTAACATCCTCTCTCAGTCCTGCCAGAGATCAGCCCTGTAGCGCAGCGCAAAGTGGCAAAAACTGTGTCTCCTCTGACACCGGGTGCTGCAGTCCCCGGGAGTCTGGGGACATAAGTCCCAGCTACCGTGCCGGTCTCTGGGGCGCTCGGTGACGCCGGTCCCCGGGCGCACAGGGACCTGGATGCTCTGGACGGGCCCCGGGAGCGACGGCACTGCTCCACACCGAGGGCCCCCAGCGTCACAGGTTGCCCTACGCGTGGGGATCTCCCCGGTCCCCCGGCGGCCCAATGCCGCGCCTGGCTAGGCATGGTAATATGTGCCCCCAGTAATATAAAGCTAACGCCTTTAATCGTTTATATTCTAAAGATATCTGACAAATACTCCACAGATCTGTGTTCAAGGTTTCATTAATCATTAACATCACTAACGAAATGTATGTGAACGTTTATTATCAATTGCTACAGTAACCAGGAATGTTCATTACTTGTGTTATTTACTACAGACGTCGCTGCCTTAACTGATCCCTGTTACATGATAAGTCAGGTGCACAGATGTAACTGGAAAACTTGTTAAAATTCTAAGACCAGATCAGGCTTGCTTTTTATTCTTGCAGGGAGGAGGCTACAACCTATAAAAGATGGAACATTGTGTTAGTCAGACAATCTTATGCTTATGTCACCTTGCGCGCAAGGTTAAAACCTTTGCCTTGAATGAGAAGATATCATGGGCTCCGAGGTTTATTTTCTCACAGTTCACTGATATTTTCTCCCTGCATGGTGGATGTTACTCAATGTGCTAAAAAAGCTACGAATACTATGATTATCGGTGTGTTATTGGTTACATTGTGATTGTCTGTCATTGTGACTCAGATACATTATATCAGTAATCAATGCAGAAATCAAAGAGATTTCATCGGGTTCTCTTACTTTTTCTCCCTTCTTTGTGGATGTTACTCAAAGTGCTCAATAAAAGCTATGAATAGTATCCGTGTGTTATTGGTTACATTGCAATTATCTATAATTACATACAATCAGACACATTATATGAGTAATCCATTGAGAAATCCAGGGTTCACTTACTTTTTCTCCCTGCATTGTGGATATTACTCAGTGTGCTCTATAAAAGCTACGAATAGTACGACTGTCTGTGTGTTATTAGTTACATTGTAATTGTCTATAATTAGATGTAATCAGACACATTATGTTAGTAATCAGTACAAAAATCCAAAGGATTTTATAGGGTTCACTTACTTTTCTCTCTTCATTGTGAATGATTCTCAATGTGCGTGAGAAAAGCTATGAACAGTACAACTACCTGCGTTTTATTACATTATATTAGTAACCTATGGAGAAATCCAGGTCATTCCATAGGGTTTTACTTACTTTTTCTCCCTGAATTGTGGATATTGTGTTCAATAAAAGCTATGAATAGTACAACTGTCTGTGTGTTATTAGTTACATTGTAATTGTCTATAATTAGATACAATCAGACACATTGTATTAGTAATCAGTACAGAAATCCCAGGGATATTATAGGGTTCACTTACTTTTTCTCCTTGCATTGTGAATGTTTCTCAATGTGCTCGATAAAAGCTATAAACAGTAAAACTGCGTGCATTTTATTACATTATATTAGTAACCCATGAGAAATCCAGGCCATTCCATAGGGTTCACTTACTTTTTCTCCCTGCACTGTGGATGTTGAAAGCTACGAATAGTACAGGTCCGTGTGTGTTATTAGTTACATTGTATTTATCTATACTTGTAATGTGTGTAATTGTATCTAAATCACAATTGCAGATGACTATAATGTAACTAATAACATACAGGCAGTTGTAATATTCGTAGCTTTCAACATCCACTGTGCAGGGAGAAAAAGTAAGTGAACCCTATGGAATGGCCTGGATTTCTGCACAGAGTACTACTGTAATGTATCTGATTGTATCTTACTCACATTGATAATCCGTGCAGAAATCCAGGACATTCCATAGGGTTCACTTACTTTTTCTCCCTGCATTGTGGATGTTAAAAGACAAAATTAGTACAACTGCCTGTGTGTTATTCGTTACCTTGTATCTAACTCACAATTATAGATCATTACAATCAGACACATTATATGAGTAATCCATTGAGAAATCCAGGTCATTCCAAAGGGTTCACTTACTTTTTCTCCCTGCATTGTGGATATTACTCAGTGTGCTCAATAAATGATATGAATAGTACGACTGTCTGTGTGTTATTAGTTACATTGTAATTTTCTATAATTATATACAATCAGATACATTGTATTAGTAATCAGTACAGAAATCCCAGGGATTTTATGGGGTTCACTTACTTTTTCTCCTTGCATTGTGGATGATTCTCAATGTGCTTGATAAAAGCTATAAACAGTAAAATTGCCTGCATTTTATTACATTATATTAGTAACCCATCGAGAAATCCAGGTCATTCCATGGGGTTCACTTACTTTTTCTCCCTGCATTGAGGATGGTAAAAGCTACTAATAGTACAACTGTCTGTGTGTTATGAGTTATATTGTAATTATCTATAATTGTAATGTGTGTAATTGTATCTAAGTCACAATTATAAATAACTACAATGTAACTAATAGCACACAGGCAGTTGTATTATTCGTAGCTTTTATCGAGCACATCGAGTAACATCCACAGTGCAAGGAGAAAAAGTAAGTGAACCCTATGGAATGACCTGGATTTCTCAATGGATAACTCATATAATGTGTCTGATTGTAATTATCTATAATTGTGTTTTAGATACAATGTAAGTAATAACACACAGACAGTTGTACTATTCGGAGCTTTCAACATCCACAGAACAGGGAGAAAAAGTAAGTGAACCCTATGGAATGACCTGGATTTCTCAAGGGATTACTCATCTAATATGTGTGATTGTAATTATCTATAATTGTGAGTTAGATACAATGTAACTAATAGTATACAGGCAGTTGTACTATTCGGAGCTTTCGACATCCACAGAACAGGGAGAAAAAGTAAGTGAACCCTATGGAATGACCTGGATTTCTGCCCGAATTACTACTGTAAGGCCATGTTCACACGGCTTAAAACTGGATGTCTTTCAGGCCGTAATTACGCGCTGGAGTGCGTAAATTACGGGCTGAATACGTCCTAGTAACTACGGTAATCCACAGTTCTCATAGAGAACTATGGATTACGTCTCCTCTCCCTGCTCGGCGAATACGCCGCGGGGGGGAGATAATTGACATGTGAATTACCAGCGGCGTATACGCGCCGCTGGTAATGCAAGTCTATGGGCCGGCGAGGTGCCGGCCCCCCGCCCCCGCTCCGCCCCCACGCCGTAATTGCGGGACGTAATTACGCCCTGCATTTAAGCCGTGTGAACCTAGCCTAATAGTCTGATTGTATCTAACTCACACTATTAATCTGTGCAGAAATCCTGTTCATTCCATAGGGTTCACTTACTTTTTCTCCCTGCATTGAGGATACTAAAAGCTATGAATAGCACAGCTGTCTGCATGTTATTAGTTACATTGTAATTATCTATAATTGTAATGTGTGTAATTGTATCTAACACACAAGTATAGATAACTACAATGTAACTAATAACATACAGGCAGTTGTACTATTTGTAGCTTTCGACATCCACAGTGCAGGAAGAAAAAGTAAGTGAACCCTATAGAATGGCCCGGATTTCTACACAGATTACTCATATGTGTCTGATTGTTTCTAACTCACAGTGACCTGGATTTCTCAATGGATTATTTATATAATGTGGCTGATTGTAATTATCTATAATTGTGAGTTAGATACAAATGTAACTAATAGCACACAGGCAGTTGTACTTTTTTTTGGCTCTTAACATTCACAGGGAAGGGAGAAAAAGTAAATGAACCCTATGGAATGACCTGGGTTTCTGCATGAATTACTAGTGTAATGTGTCTGATGGTATCTAACTACAGAAATCCTGGTCATTCCATAGGGTTCACTTACTTTTTCTCCCTGCATTGAGGATGCCAAAAGCTGCAAATAGAACACCTGTCTGCATCTTATTAGTTACATTGTAATTATCTATAATTGTAATATGTGTAATTGTATCTAATTTACAATTATAGATAACTATGATGTAACTAATAACCCACATGCAGATGACCTGGATTTCTGCACAGATTACTAGTGTAATGTGTCTGATTGTATCTAACTGCAGAAATCCAGGTCATTCCATAGGGTTCACTTACTTTTTCTCCCTGCACTGTGTATGTTAAAAGTCAAAAATAGTACAACTGTCTGTGTGTTATTAGTTACATTGTATCTAACTCACAATTCTAGATAATTACAATCAGACACATTATATGAGTAATCCATATATCAATCGTATTGTTACCACGTGACCGATATCTGCACTGTTTGGCAGTATAAAGTGTTTGCTCCCGGTGTAAATATTCAGGTGACCAGTAGAGGGTCTGACCGGAGCACGATTGCTCTGGTGCCGTGGCCCCTGGGCTGTGGCTCCTGTGCTGTGGCCACTGGATACGTGGCTCCTGGACTGTGGCCCCCGGGTATGTGGATCCTGGGCTGTGGCTTCCGGGTATGTGGCTCCCAGGCTGTGGCTCCTGGGCATGTGGCTCCTGGGCTGTGGCTCCCGGGTATGTGGCTCCTAGGCATGTGACTCCTGGACTGTGGCCCCCAGGCTGTGGCTCCTGGACTGTGGCCCCCGGGTATGTGGCTCCTGGGCTGTTGCCCCCGGGTATGTGGCTCCTGGGCATGTGGCTCCTAGGCATGTGACTCCTGGACTGTGGCCCCCAGGCTGTGGCTCCTGGACTGTGGCCCCCGGGTATGTGGCTCCTGGGCTGTTGCCCCCGGGTATGTGGCTCCTAGGCATGTGACTCCTGGGCTGTGGCTCCTGGGCGTGTGGCTCCCGGGTATGTGGCTCCTGGGCATGTGGCCCCTTGATACACATTGTACATAACGTCTACACACCAGAGTTGTTTTTCGGACACAGATTTATTGCAAATTACACAGGTGGATTTAGTGCACATTTGTCTCTTGGTCTCAGAGATAATTTCCATATAATAGTTCACTAATTTCTTACTCCCTGAATATAACGATTATAACAATATCAGTCCGTCACCAAGGCAACAACACGGGGGACACGGTGCCGGGAATCCGGGTTTCACGATGGCGATCACTCATAGAACGGCGGAATGTATCACAATGTATCTCCACGGATTCAATATTCCAACAACGAATAACATAGAATAACTATAATCTACGACGTGATTCCTGCCCTTCCATTATGACCGATGTAACACTGGGATTATAGGGGGTGTCGGGTAACCGGGGCTGGGACCCTGACACTTGTAGAATCATGGGGTCTCTGGACAGGCGAGGGCAATAGGGAAGGTGCACCTGCATGGACGACCACAGCCTTAGCCCCGCCCTCGTTCTAGCCAAAAAATGCCCCCGAACACTAAAATGCCCCATTTTAATACACATTTGCATAAACTTGCCCTCCCATGTAGTTAAAATATACTTTTTTTTTTAAACTGTATGTTAGTAAAGTTTATTGAAATAAAATAAAAAAAAGTTTGTATTTGGCTTGTTGCCTATAGCAACCAATCAGACTTTCAATTGCTATTTGAGCGTTCTGTAAATGTGTCAATAAAGTTTATGCAAAAGAAAAAAAACAGCGTCAGTCAAATTTATGTCTGTTGGCCTAAGGAACCAATCACAGCTCAGCTTTCATTTTTCAACTGCAGCCTACAGTGTGAAAGCTGTGCTGTGATTAGTTGCTATGGGGATATAGTAACCAATCATGGTGCTGTGCTTTGATTGGTTGCTATGGGCACCTGGTAACCAATCACAATATAGTTTTCATTTTTCAATAGCAGCGTACAAAATATATAAGCTTCACTGTGATTGGTTGCTGTGGGCTCAAAGTAACCAATCCCAACATAGCTTTTATTTTTAAACAGATTAGCTGCTATGCGGATATGTAGTAACCAATAACTGTGCCATGTGCTGACTGGTTGCTATGGTCACCTAGCAACCAATCACAGCACAGCTTTCATTTTTCAATGTGAACGTTGCTCTGTGATTGGTTGCCATGGGCGCACAGTAACCAATCACAGTGCAGCTTTCATTTTCCAACAGCAGCATACAATATGAAAGCTGTGCTGTGATTGGATGCTATGGACACACATTAACCAATCACAGTGCAGCTTTCATTTTCCAACAGCAGCATACAATAGGAAAGCTGTGCTGTGATTGGTTGCCATGGGCACACAGTAACCGATCATAGCACAGCTTTCATTTTCCAACAGCAGCATACAATATGAAAGCTGTGCTGTGATTGGCTGCTATGGGCAACGACGACAGTCTCTTTTAGACAGGTTTATAAATCTCCCCTATTTTTTTTTCAATAAATTTTATTGACAAATTTACAGGACATTGTCTAATATCTCTTTCTATATTAACGATTTAGTAAAAAAATTTAAAAAATCCAATAATTCGCCACCCATGACTCTGAGCCTGTGTGTAGCTGGTTACTGGAACATATAGTATTCCAGATTACTGGACCGCCTGTATCCGGACTTCCAATAATCCAGAACATTTGGCTTCGGCGGATAATTATGAACTGTTCTTTGGTTCGGTAATAACAGAATAAACTCTACATATACAGAATATATATTATAAACCTGCTTGGAGTGTAATATGACGCTAATGATGGACAATATTCTACATCAGGACATGTAAGACTCATCTTGGTCGCTGATGCCCTTATTGGGGTGGGGCGTACGTAACCCCGCCCCTACTGTGCTTCGAAGGATTGTCCTGCCCAGATCAGGGCGGCTGCTGAGTCTCAGTGCGGTGCAGGTTACATCCTGCTGTACTGACGACGTCACCGCCGGCTACACAACAGCAATATCATGTCTAGAACATGACGGAAAACGCTGAGAAATCGGATTCTGTGCGACTTATGGACACCAAAAATGGAGTGAGTGAAAGTGTTGGCGCGCGTCATGGGATCGCTGGACCGGAAATCATTGACTTGTCGAGATTTTCAGTTATTTCCTGTCTACACCAGTCACATCCAGAGCTGCAGTCACTATTCTGCTGATACATCCTGTCTTATCCTCCAGTCACAACCAGAGCTGCAGTAACTATTCTCCTGTTACATCCTGTCTTATCCTCCAGTCACATCAGGAGCTGCAGTCACTATTCTGCTGATACATCCTGTCTTATCCTCCAGTCACAACCAGAGCTGCAGTAACTATTCTCCTGTTACATCCTGTCTTATCCTCCAGTCAATCCAGGAGTTGCAGTCACTATTCTGCTGTTACATTTAGGTCTTTCCTCCAGTCACATCCAGAGCTGCAGTCACTATTCTGTGTTACATCATGTCTTATCCTCCAGTCACATCCAGAGCTGCAGTCACTATTCTGCTGATACATCCTGTCTTATCCTCCATTCACATCCAGAGCTGCAGTCACATCAGGTCTTCTCCAGTCACATACAGAGCTGCAGTCACATTCTGCTTTTACACATCTTTATCCTCCGTCACACCAGAGCTGCACTCACTATTCTGCTGTTACATCAGGTTTAACCTCAGTCACATCCAGAGTGCAAATCACTATTCTGTTACATCCTGTCTTATCCCCAGTCACATCCCGAGCTGCAGTCACGATTCTGGCTTTTACAACATCTCTTATCGTCCAGTCACATCAGGGGCTTTCACTCGCTATTCTGCTTTACATATCTTTAATTCCAGTCACATCCGGGGCTGCACTCACTATTCTCTGTTTCATCCTGTCTTTCCCCCGTCACTTCAAAGCGCAGTCATATTCTGCAGTTACAGATTTTTTTCCTCCGTCCACCAGAGCATGTATTATGCAGAATACTGACTGTTGCCCGGGTGTGATGGAGGATAAGCGTTAACAGAAAAAGTGATGAGCTCTGATGTACTGGAGGATAAGCGATGTAAAAAGGGGAATAGTGTGCAGCTTGGATGTACTGGGGATAAGAAGATGTAACGCAAATAGTGATTGCAACTCTGGGGGGGGCTGGAGGGTAAGACCTGATGTAAAACAGATTGTGAAGAGCTCTGGGTGTGACTGGAGGATAAAAAAGGATGTAACGCAGAATTGTGACTGCAGCTTGGATTGATGGAGGATAAGACATATGTAAACAGCGAAATGGTGCGCTTGGAGGTACTGTAGGATAAGACATGATGTAACAACAGAATAGTGACTGCAGCTCTGGATGTGACTGGAGGATTAGATATGATGTAAATATCAGAATAGTGACTGCAGCTTTGGATGGAACTGGAACATAAGGTACAATGTAAGAGCAGAATTTTGACTGCAGCTCTGGAAGTGAATGGAGTATAAGAGATAACATAGAAGCAAAATCATGACTGCAGCTCTTGTTGTGACTGGAGGATGAAACAGGTTTTAACAGCAGAATTGTGACTGCAGCTCTGGATGTGACTGGAGGATCAGACAGGTTGTAACAGCAGAATAGTGACTAGCTGACAGCAAACTGGAAAATGTGACTGAGGCTGTGATTAAAAAACAGGATGTAACAGCAGAATAGTGACTGCAGCTCTGGATGTGACTGGAGCATAAGACAGGTATAACAGTAGAATAGTACTGCAGCTCTGGATCTGGTTTGAATGTACAGATTTCTTTGTGACTGAGATAAGACAGGATGTAACAGCAGAATAGTTACTGCAGCTCTGGATGTGACTGGAGGATAAGCCCTGATAACTATAGATCAGTGTCGGTAACTTCACTCGTGTTTTTTGTGCTTTTTTAACCTCTTCGGTGCTTTTCCGATTGCTGCTTTCCGTAAAGGAAGAGATGACCGGGGCCTCTGATCTGGGTCAGGGATGGAAGGGTTAACCTGGCGGCGGCGATTGCACGTTGCGTTATTTTCTTTGGCGCCAGTGATGGGACAGAATACGGCGGCGGCGCGGCATCGCGGCGTCCGGGGCGTCAGTGATTCTTACCACCGAAAAATTCCTGATTCATCAGATTTAGATAAAACAAGCCACCACCAAGAATGTCCATTGTGCTGCGAGAGGCGGAGGACGGATCTGTGCGGGCGCGGCGGCGGGGACACAGCGGTACTACGCCACAGACTCTGAGGGCGACATTTCTACTCATTGAACCTAAACTATTCATCTAATAAGACCCCAGATCCCAGACGGCGGTTGGACCTCCGCCTCACAGCAGCCGCACATTAGGAGTCTCCCACCAGCACCTGCCACTCGCTCGCCGTCCGCCCGTACTGAAACATAAAGAGGAAGAAAGGGTATCAATAGCCAGCAGCACAGAGCATTTCAGGAATGGAGGACAGTCACCCAGGTACTTGTTAGGCTTAATGATGTTGGGAGGAGTGAGTCACACAGCAGCACAGAGCATTTCAGGAATGGAGGAGAGAGACCTAAGTACTTATTAGGCTTTATGGTGTTGGGAGGAGTCAGTCACTCAACAGCACAAAGTATTTCAGGAGAGGGGTTTGCTGATTTTTTGGGAGGTCACAGACTGAGTTACATAGTGGGGAAAGCAGGGTCACCATAAGCACAGAGCATGTCAGGAGAGGAGTGTGCTGATCTTGTGGAAGGTCACAGACTGGAAGGCTGCATAGTGGCAGGAGCAGGGTCACAGCAGCACATAGTATTTCAGGACAGGGGTGTGCTGATTTTTTGGGGAGCTCACAGACTGTTACATTGTGGCAGGAGCAGCGTCACAGCAGCACAGAGTATTTCAGGAGAGGGATGTGCGCTTTTTTTGGGGGGGGGGAGGGGCACAGACAGAGTTGCATAGTGGATAAAGCAGGGCCAACAGAAGCACAGAGTATGTCAGGAGAGGTGTGTGCTGATCTGGGGCTGGCAGTGATGCGTCTATGCTCTCACCTGGATGTCGGTCAGCTCCTTCAGGAAGCGGGCGGCCAGCTTGTTCTCCTTGGTCGGGATTTCCAAGTTCTATGAAAACACAAAATTTACAGATTTGTCACCAGAAAAATGGAAGAAACGTTTAGCCTAGAAATCTCCAGACAAGTCAAAACTCGGTCAGTGAAATTCAGTGACTGGCCCTCCCCAAATCAGTGACTGACCCTCCCCAACTCAGTGAATGACCCTCCCCAAATCAGTGACTGGCCCTCCCCAAATCAGTGACTGGCCCTCCCCAAATCAGTGAATGGCCCTCCCCAAATCAGTGAATGGCCCTCCCCAAATCAGTGACTGCCCCTCCCCAAATCAGTGACTGTCCCTCCCCAAATCAGTGAATGCCCCTCCCCAAATCAGTGAATGGCCCTCCCCAAATCAGTGAATGACCCTCCCCAAATCAGTGAATGTCCCTCCCCAAATCAGTGACTGGCCCCCCCCAAATCAGTGACTGGCCCTCCCCAAATCAGTGAATGGCCCTCCCCAAATCAGTGAATGGCCCTCCCCAAATCAGTGAATGGCCCTCCCCAAATCAGTGACTGGCCCTCCCAAAATCAGTGAATGACCCTCCCCAAATCAGTGAATGGCCCTCCCCAAATCAGAGAATGACCCTCCCCAAATCAGTGAATGGCCCTCCCCAAATCAGCGAATGGCCCTCCCCAAATCAGCGGATGGCCCTCCCCAATCAGGAATGGCCCTCCCCAAAACAGTGAAGGCCCTCCCCAAATCAGTGAATGGCCCTCCTCAAATCAGTGAATGGCCCTCCCCAAATCAGTGAATGGCCCTCCCCAAGACAGCGACTGACCCTCCCCAAATTCACGAATTGGCCCTCCCCAAATCAGGGAATGGCCTCCCAAATCATGAATGACCCTCCCCAAGACAGTGAATGACCCTCCCCAAGACAGCGAATGACCCTCCCCAAATCAGTGAATGGCCCTCCCCAAATCAGCGAATGGCCCTCCCCAAATCAGCGACTGTCCCTCGCCAAATCAGTGACTGGCCCTCCCCAAATCAGTGAGTGACCCTCCCCAAATCAGTGAATGACCCTCCCCAAATCAGTGAATGTCCTTCCCCAAATCAGTGAATGGCCCTCCCCAAATCAGAGAATGGCCCTCCCCAACTCAGCGAATGTCCCTCCCCAAATCAGCGAATGGCCCTCCCCAAATCAGCGAATGGCCCTCCCCAAATCAGTGAATGCCCTCAGCCAAAAAAGTGACAGGCCCACCCCAAAACAGAGAATGGCCCTCCCCAACTCAGTGAATGGCCCTCCCCAAATCAGTGAATGGCCCTCTCCAAATCAGTGAATGACCCTCCCCGAATCAGTTCTCCAAGCAAGCATGGCAAAACCAGTCGGACTGGGAGACGACTGCCCGAGTGCTCAGACCCCGATTCAGGGGTGAAGCCAGAAGTCAGTTAAAATTTAGGAGGGTATGAACATTTTTGCAAAATGGCGTGAAAATATTGCAACCTTCCACATAAGCTAAACAGATCTTAATCTGTTCCCGTTCAGCCACTTCTGGGGTTTTACAGGCGTGAATAATTATGCAACGGGGTAAAAAAAAAAAAACATTCAAGGGGGTGAATACAGTGGGGAAAATAAGTATTGGATACTCTGCCGATTTTTCGAGTTTTCTCCCCTACAGAGAACAGAGGTCGGTGATTTTTATCGTACGTTCCCTTCATCTGTGAGAGACAGAATCTAAAAAAATCCAGAAAATCCCATTGTAGGATTTGTAAATAATGAATTTGCATTTTATTGCAGGAAATAAGTATTTGATCCCCGACCGAGCAGCGAGAATTCTGGCTCCACAGATCTGGTAGTTGTTCTATAAGAAGCTCCTGCTCTGCCCTCATTACCTGGATTAATTGCCCTGTTTGAATTCATTACCTGTATAAGAGACACCTGTCCACACAATCACACTCCAACCTCTCCACCGTGGCCAAGACCAAAGAGCTGTCTAAGGACACCAGGGAGAGAATTGTAGACCTGCACAAGGCTGGGGTGGGCGACAGGACAAAAGGCAGCAGCTCAGTGAGAAGGGAACAACTGTTGGTGCAATTATTAGGAAATAGAGGAAACACAAGGTGACACAGTCCTCATCAGTCGGGGGCTCCAGGCAAGATCTCACCTCGTGGGGTAAGGAGGTGTCTGATAGAGGTCAGGAGTCAGCGCAGATCTACCCGGGAGGAGCCGGTCACTGACCTGAATAGAGCGGGGACCACAGTCTCCCAGATACCACTAGTAACACACTGCGCCGCCATGGAGTAACATCCTGCAGGGCAAGGTCCCCCTGCTCCCCCAGCACATGTCCACAAGGTCCCCCTGCTCCTCCCAGCACATGTCCACAAGGTCCCCCTGCTCCCCCAGCACATGTCCACAAGGTCCCCCTGCTCCCCAGGCACATGTCCACAAGGTCCCCCTGCTCCCCCCCGCACATGCCACAAGGTCCCCCCTCCCCCACACACCCCAAAGCCCC